>WOGN01010952.1:0-10205 GCA_015342105.1 Leptinotarsa texana | reverse complement strand
TGAGAAACGCAGTATTTTTTCCTGTATTACTAACCGATAGGCAGTGTGACGCATACAAATTTTCATAGCCATAGCGGGTTAATCGCTCCTGAAATGGAAAGTCTGTTTCAACTGCCAGCAAAACCGCCGCTCAAGTGGCACAGCGATATCTTATAGAATTTCGCTACGGTGAGGAATTTGCATGGTCTAAGGGAGGCAAACAAACTATCTTGATGACAGGCCGGCGGCTTGGAGAGCTTCTCGTAACGGACCAACGATTTGATTAAGCTAATAAGATCAATACCCCAACATCCGGATGTTAGTTAAACTAATCTCGTTTTCCCAATCTGAACACTTGCGGCGACCGTCACATTACGACCTACTACTACAGGGATCACGTCACTTCCAAACAGTTCCTTCTCGTCGTTTTTGGTGGTTTTGCCTCATCCGTAGCAGGCGTCTTTCGTGGATTGTATGCAATATTTATGGCTGTTTATAAGTAGCGCGTGCATATTCAGATGTTGATGAATTTTAATTAGGCAATGAATACAGGACGAAAATTTCGTGGCGTGAAGCTTGGAGCGAACATTAAACATAAGTAAACTGATTACCGACACTCAACGCTTCTTTATAAACACTCGACAACATGAAAGAAAATGCATGTTGAATGAATATATAAAAGGCAAACAATTCTCAACACAAACAACTTTTTACTTGAGGAAATAATAATTCTTGTTCAAGACTTGATGCTTTCTGTTATCTGGTTCTCTCATAGGTGAATCTAGTCAATCAATTGTATTATATTGCCAACAACTTCACTTAAATTGGCATTGACAGTACGAGAACGAGATTTCTTATAGATATATTTCCTCATCTGGTCCCCTATAGATTTCAGAACCCCCAAGAATAGGTCAGTGCGCTTATATGTGTTTTTTTTATTAATTCGGCCGTTACTTGATGAACATCCATAATAATTTCATTGACTACACCTCACGATTCGATCTTCACAATTTTATATTCAAAATAAATTATGGCATGTTTCGCTATCACAGTAGCTTTTTCGTAGTCAATGACATACTACAAGTTCATTCTGTTATAGAATTGTGTTTAACATATTCATTAGTTTTTTGTCGCTTATATTTTCTGAACATTCTGATATCTCGTATAGAGTCCATCAGATGTTCACTACATTATCAGACCAGCCTTCACGTTACTCTTTGGTTTATCAATGTGTCCAGAGCAGCCAGACGGTCCCTAAGAATTCTGATTTCACTAATTTTGTTTGGGTTTCAAACCAATATTCTTTGCGCATTACAAACTTATATAAACTACCGCCTGAAAGAAAAAATAATTAGTCAATCAATATTGTCTCAAGATCTATTGGAAAAAATCTTATAGATAAGAAGTGAAGCTAGTTTCATTCACCAACTTCATCAAACAAGTTCATTATTATGTTACCAAAGTTGACAGAAACAAATTGCTGAACTTTAAGCTTAAGATGTTGCCTCTGATAAAAATGTTTATACAACTTGGTAATTTGTGTTTTGCTCTGCGAAGACTGTTTATGAGATAATATTTGATTATCTTTGTTAAATTTCTATTAATTTTCATACGAAAAATGGACATATTTTTCAAGAGAAATGTTTCAGGATATAAAAATGATGAACATACGTAACACACATACATTTAGGCCACAGAATATAGATGATTGGCAGTAAGTACAGTCATTCACACTTTTTTAGTGCAGTAAAACTTCAGGATATTGGAATAGTGTTGGTTTTTGAATGCTATTGTCCTTCTCAGAAATCAAAACTTATAATAAACTTCCTGTTGTATTCTTTTAAAGAGATACTTTTGAAACAGTGTTTTCTCATATTACCAAAAAAAGTCTCCCAGCCATTGAGAAATAAAAAAAATTAAAAAAATATTGAAAAGCGATAAACCCTCTAAAATTTTTTAATTTATTTTTTTTGAGCTGATCAAATAAAAATATATTTGTGGAATTATCATAACACCGTTTTCAAGTCAAGTAAAAATTCTCTCGCCTTGAATAAAAATGAGATCTGCGTGTTTCATAACAGTAACTATGATATTTACAACCAATTTGAAATGGCTGAATACGAATAAGCTCTTCAAGAATTATGTTCATCGCGTATTTTGAAACAATCTCCAAGACCAACTTACTACCATTTCTATGGAGATAATTTTTCAAGGGCCTTCTCATTTGATTCTTGAAAGAGAAGCTTGAGCTAAAAACATATAAATGTCAAGTTACACTGAAAAAAAAATTTTGAGAAAGTGAGTAAATACTTGATAACTGAAAGTATTTCTTTGGTATTTTCACATATGAAAATTAAGAAACTCAAAATAGATGTAAACATAACTGCTAAATTTATCCTTATTGTTACACTGTAATTATATTCTGGATATATGTACTTACAAAAAATTCACAAATTATTAAAACAATTTATAAAATTCCAGCGCCATTTTTCAGATGGCTTATTCGACTTACAGCTATGGGACGAATATATAATTTTGAACTTGGCTAGATCAAAAACTCTCCATCTTCAACCACGCTTTTCTGAAGTGAAATGGTGTGAACTTTTATTCACGAATTTGTGCTCTAAGCAGCTCCATTTACTTCTGAGAGATAAACATTATACAAAGCATTTCATAGAACTGCGTAGATATCACACAAAACAAATCACACAATAAGTTCATAAAAATGACGTGAACAACCAGCTCCCAACCACTCTTCATAATCAGAGCATATATCAATTTCCTCTTCTGCTAAAGTCGAGTCATGTTGTCCATTAGCGAAATCCCTATAAATCTCTATCTGGAACGAACAATACGAAATAATTGTGGGGGAAGTCCGAAGCGATGGCAATGATTTATGTTTACGTAACCTCAGCCACTGTCTTTATACATTTCATTGGCGTTCGTTGGCTCCTTGAATATCTTTATAATGACACTGACAGATTGACTACGAGGCCAACTACCGGAAATCGGGACCACGGTGTTTACAACTTACCCTCGAAAGCGTTCTGTATGTATTGTATACATTGAGTGATAGATGATTTTGTCGATACAGGACGAGCTATGCAAAATGATTATAAAAAAAAAGAGGCAGGAGCTTTAGGTTGAGCTCTGACTTTTTATTATATACCAAGAAGAAAATAAACTCAAAGAAAAACCCCAAAACATATTTAACAACACAACTTTGGCACATTAATTATCAGTTCTCTGAACTTTCTAGTTCATAGAATCAAGCTAAAATTCAAATAGAAAGGGGTATATTTTTGGGAGAGATTAATTTTTGGGAAAGAAAGGTTTTGGCTTTCTACTTTTCCATCTTCATACAAGAAATGTGGGAAACGTCCAAAGAAAGGAAAAATGCAATTTCAGACAAAAACTGAAAGAAAAAGCCCTTTCGAAACGACTAGTTTCATACACGAAAGAAATCATACTTTCGAAACAACTACTTTCATATGAACATTGATTTATACAAAAAATGCTATTCAATTTTTTTATTCAATTTGTACTCCAAACATTCGTTATGATATCATCCACAGGATTGCTACACAATATAGTAGGAAAGATTTTCACGTATAGTCAGTGGGCATACTTGAAGACTGGCTACAAATAAATTAACGAATTTTTCTTAGATAATTTAATAGGAAAGAGGTAAAATTCCACCTACGAGTTGAAACATTGTGAGAAATCCAATATAATTGAAAATCTTATCACATTGTTATGGTACAGTTAAAACGTTCATTAAGAAATACTTATTCACGTGGTTCTTGAACTATAAAAGTTTTGGCTTTTGATAATTATTTCACTTTTATGATAAAATCATAATGTTCCTTTTATTACTGTATTATAAAGGCGGTCAGTGAATGCATGAAAGAAGAACTCATGATCTGATGAAATATTAGTATATTTTACGGTTTCTGTTGAATAAACTCGTTATGAAACATTATATTTGACTGGTTAAAAAAGACACCAATGTCTTCTGCTACAATTACATCATGAAAGTAACCATCAAAAAAGTAATTTCACAATTGAATGACCCAAATCGCTTTCTGCTTGATTCCAATCAGTTTTATTTCTGTCAGTTTTCAGCAGAGGATACTACTGAACACATTTTTATTTTTGCTGTTTCCTAAAAATGTTTCTTTAGTTGTGTATAGATGCATTCATTGTTCTGATAAATAATTGATTGTAGTATAACTTGTATATCTGCGATTTCTCTCATACGCTTTATTTCCTTATCATTATATCCATCAAAAACATCAACTTGATTATTGGTGCCATAGTTATCACGCGAATATCTAATGTACTGTTGTTTCAATAATGACAGTGAGAAAATTTTTCGCAAAAATTCCATTCAAAACTGATTTTTTATATAAATATCATCATCCCCACTGTTTCCGAGATCTTCCGGGGAATAAACTTTGCTGATTCGGCTAGGAATCCGACGGTGATTTTCAATTCATTATCGAATGAAAAATGAAATTGAAAAGTCCCATAGAGTTCTCTCTGAACGTCCTAATCTACTCACGAACAAAACAACAATCACAACATTCTATGGTTTTCGTCGAGCTGTCATTCTCAGAATATCACAAAGCGGGATGATTTTGATTAGCGTTTTCATCAAAAGCAGAAAATGGGTGATTACTGTCAACTATGAATCGAAATACCCCAAGTCCGAATCTAATTGTTTCGCAAATTCATCCGCGCAAAAACTGTCTCTCGACTGTCTGAATTCTCACTTAGTTGAACTACGCAAAGATGATTAACTTTTTGCCCGTAACTAATTCCGTCGAGGTATTCAGAATATGTCATCGAAGAGATGTGATTCATAAGCTCTGATCAAATGAATTATTAGAAAAACGGTAGTAGACCATAGACAATAAGAATTATAAAATTGTTTTGACGTATTAGGAACCTCATATTTGAATGTGAAACCTCGGTAATCTCTAGTTCAAACAAGTTTAGACTTCTGAGGGTTGTCCTTCGTAGGGCGCGATAACTGGTTGAAGACAAAACAGATGTTAACAGATTATTTTCCTCTTATTTGTTGATTCAAAAGAGTAAAAGGGCCTCCCTAGCATTTTTTGTTGTTTTTTTTGACTTCCATATCGGGATTCTATTTTTACGACTTTCAACTTAGAATTTAGACGTTATCTCATATAACCCAACATAACCTGACAATCAATCTGACCTGATCCAATTCATATGTACCTTACATTATTCTGAGTTTAAAGTAAGAATTATATAAGTTAGAGCAAAAGTCAGGATTTTCTACATGAAAGTCGGAATTTCTGAGGTAAAACTTAGAGAAATAAAATTCCGAGATCAAAGCCGGAATTTCCGAGAGAGAAGTCCGAAAAATACAATATCGAGTTCAAGGTTAGAATTTCCCAGTTTGAATTTCCATGTTTGAATTTCCGAGTTACACCTCAGAAAAATATTATTCCGAGTTTTTCCACATTTTTACTAACAGGTAATTATTCATACCGATAGAATTTTGTAACTGGGCTTTTTTTATATAGATATTCTTTTGGTACGTACTTGTCGTTTTTGCACTACGCTGATTTTATAAACTCTAGGCAAAATATCTATTCAGTATATCTCTGAAAATATTTTACAAAATTAAGTATTTTGTTCAACATAAGCTGCTAGAAGCTGCTCAAAATTATTATATATCTACATTAAAATATATTTTTATATATCACAATCATGAACTATTCATTTCTACAGTTGAATGGTGATTTGAATGGTTTCTGTATGAAAATAATCTTTATTTTATTAACAAAAAATGTTATTCTCCTCATTGTATGAATGACTAATTTTGCAAAGATGTTATTATATTTTTGTAACGTTCATTTTTAATTGAGTCACATATTCAACAACTAATTCGAACAATACATTCCTTAAACACTCTCTACTCTTCAGTATTACTTTCGGTGATTTATAAAAAAAATGCTTGTTTCCTGCGGTAAGTTAATTTCGTATCAGTGTCACTCAATGATATCAAATGAAAAAAAACTACAATCACAACTACTGACATTTCCATAAATCCTCCCCACCATACATCCTCGAAAGTTTTCCATGCATAGCGTCGAGGCGCTTGAACATCGCGTGACGTGAAGAAACGACGCCATGTGGTCTCTGCGTATCGGAATCCTGGCGCCTGGCGGCTACCAGATTTCGTGAATAAAACTTTTCTTCCGCACTTAAAAACTTATTACCTGCAACACGCCATAGACATTCGATATTGGATATAATCATGGATGTGTGTGGGTTAGCTTCTTATTATTCATCTGGCTAGGAGCCATAGGACGAATTACTGGTACCCACTTCAAACTACACATCAAATTCCTTTACGAAAAAAAAAAAATCAAACGCCCTTGCTTTTCGAATTAGTTATATAAATAAATGACTATTTTCATTCAATCAATTGTCCTTGTAAAACAAAGAGTTTGCTATTTTAATAAATTAAAATCAGTTTTCCCACAATTGTGTCAAACAACAGTTCATTATGAATTCTAACGATTAAATATAATAATGATTATCATTCAGTACGTCAGCCTGATAATTTAATGTGATACGGCTCAAAGACTAATTGGACTCGTAACAATATAATTCCTGAAAATCGACTCGTTTATTAAGCCCCTATAATTCACCTTTTTGAATTATTGAAGCCGCAAAGACGGTATATAACTGAGTAATTAATTCAAAGGTAAAACTAACATACTTGCGGTGAATCCGTAGGAAATAATTGAGAGAGAGAGAGGAGGAATGCAAAAGCAAATAAGGGTAATGGAAGTGGTTCATGAAATCCGAAGCGTGCTCGATTTGAAATTCATAAGCTGGATAATATGCGAGAATACTGAAAATTGTAATAATGCGTGAGTCAAAGACCAGTCAAGCAAACAATTCAGATTGTTCTCATGGCTCATTACATAATTCGTGAAACTTTCTATTCTTTGAATATTAGGTACTGTAATTACAAACATAAATGCATTAGCATACAAGGTGTGCAAGAACAAATGGGGTGCGCCTCAGTATATACAATCCGAAGTTAACTATAATTCCAAAATAGGCACTGAATTCTCAGAAAAGATTTACGTTTTTGTCTCAATCTGTCTCTTCCAGTGGCCTACGGAAATTATACTGAAGAGATGAGAAAAAATTATGATAAAATATATAGAATCACAAACTTGACAACAATGTGTTTGTTTGCAATAATATTTCTGAGAATTTAGTGCCTACTATTATGGAATCGTACTATGATCTATAGAACGGTAACTTCGGTTCAACTGAAGAAAAAACAACCCAGAAGAATGGGCAAGTCACTGGCAAGTACAATTATCCTTTAAAAATGTCTTTCGGAATCGACTAGTGAAAGTCATATCGCTAGTCGTCGTTGTATCGTAACTATACTGAAAAATGTCTCAAGTGAGAACTGAGCCAAAAAGCCAAAAAAGGCCAAATGAAACCCGAAAAATGTTTTCAAAATTGAAACATTTCTCTTTCTGAGTTCGTTACACACAGACAGCTGAAAGTTTCGTCAAAATTGTTGTTGAAAAACACAAAATTACCTAAGAAGATATTTTTGTTGTTGGAACTAACACTAATATATTTTTAGTAAAAAGTGTTGAATTTGACAAACTTTAAAAACATCAACCTTTTCATTTCTCATCTATAACTGTTACTCACCACCACTATAATTTTTTGTTGGTGTACGATTGTATTGGAAAGTGATATATTTGTATTTGAAATAGTTTTTTTTTCAATATTTATAGTAGAAGTTATGTAATTTACTGTGAAAAGTTTCAATAGATAAATAATTGTTGACAAATACTGTCTACGCAAAAAATACTTTATGAAAAAAACTTTTCACATTTACCAAAAAAATTGTGGGAAACTTCCAAAGGAAGGAGGAAAGATATTGACTTCAAAATACACTCTTCAACTCTTCAAGAAACTTGAAGAAAAGGCCCTCTCGAAACAATTACTTTCATATTAACATTTAATTACAGAAAAGGAAAAGTACTTTTCGAACAAAAAATGAAAATAAGCCAATAACCCTCAAAAATTACGAAAACAAATAATGAAATATGAAATAATTGAATCTGCACTTAATTACTATTTATGAGTACGAAATTAACTATTGTTCTATTAGTTCAACATTATTCGATTATTTTCAATACCTACTGCTAGGTGTTTCACCATTTTTATTCTCAAATACGCCGAGCCATAATATTTACGTATTTTTGAAACGTTTTGCCGTTTTTTCACATCTCACGACGTATCCCATTTGTAGGATAGCCACTTATCAGACATTTTTCGGATAATCGAAAACCTATCTAACACACTTTTTGTTTTTACGGTAGAACGTTTGGTTTGATTGTTACTTGAGTTTGAGCGACTCTTTTAGCGGAAAATCCTCTGAAATTCGTTTTCACGATTTTAAATTTTTCTCACACATTATAATGAAAAGTAGAACTGAAACCTCTGGCGTAGAATAAATCCAAAACAAACACGGTTCTTTGACTCGCGATTCATAATTCAAGTTGCGCCCGTAGTATATAATCCGGTCAAATTAGACTAAAACTAAAGACTGAAAGAGTGAAGGTACATAAATTTACAACAAGCGGCATATGCGTGTAATTGTCCAAAACATAGTTAAAAATAAGATTTTAAAATTTCGAATGATTGCGATGCCTGGAAAAAAAATTATTCGAGTCAAAGGTCAAAAATCTCGAAAAAAAAAATTGTTTTTTCGCGATTTTCAGAAAAACGGTAAGTATTATCGAATTGTAATTTAAGTATAAGTTGAAGGATAAGTTTATTGGCGAAAATATATTGGTTAAACAGGCTAATAAAGATGTCGACGTACTGATTATTGAAACAGCTATAGAACAATTTAATTTGACAAATACAACTATTGTTGTTGGTGAAGATGTAGACTTACTCGTATTCTTACTGCTCGAACTCCACCTGAAAAAACTAATTTCCTTTCTAAAGCCAGGAAAAGCTCAAAGTCAAACCGAAATATATTCGTCAAAAAGTTTATCTACTTTTGCAAATAGTCAAAATCATGTACTATTTTTAGGAGGGGTAAAGCAACAGTCTTTAAAATGTTTGAAAAACAAGATTTATTTCAATGTACTGAAGTTTTCAAAAAAAATAATTCAACTCAACAAGAAATTATCACCAACGGGGTTCAGTTTCTTCTTTCTATGTACAAAGCTACGAAAAAAAACACCTGCTTAGATAAGTATCGATATGCATGTTTCGTGAAAACACTAAAAATAAGAAACAGGTGCAATTAGCTTGTCTTCCTTCAACCTCAGATGCTGCTCATCAACATCTTTTCCGGATATATTACCAAGCTCAAGTGTGACTTGGTTATCAGCTAGACCTAAAAGACTGGGGTTAAAAATTGGTCGACAATGCATTAGAACCTATTCAAACTTTACTCCAACCTGCGCCGTAAAAACTGCTGAACACAATTTTTTGCAACTGTAAAAATATGGTTGTAAAAAAGTTGGACTGTTGTGTTCTCAGGCATGTACACATTGTCAAGACCAGTCACCAATAGTGGAGGATTCATTTGATACCAACAAGGAAACGTGCGATACATCCGCAGTTTACCTACACCCAGGATGAACATCAAGAAGAAGAAGAAGATCAAGAAGAAGACCAAGAAGAAGAACGACAAGAAGGATTATTTGAAAGTTATGACTCAGATGAATAAATTTTTACATTTTTTAATTTCAATCGCTTTTATGAATTCCAACCCTTCCTAATATATTTTATTACGCAAGTTTTCAATTTGACAGAATCACAACAGACATGTGGAATAGGCCTACTGGGGAAACCACGTTGAAGAAAACGCGCTAAGTACCCTATCTCATAGGTAGCGTGGAAACGTGTGCATATAATGAAGATTACAACTTTTACAACTTTTTGACTCGTATCTTAGAAACGGTGGCTCTAAGAAAAAAAAGATTCATACATTTTTTGTAGAGAATTTTATGATCTACAATTTTTATTTAAGGTTATTTTATAATAAAACTTACCGTTTTTCTGAAAATCGCGAAAAACCAATTCTTTTCGAGATTTTTGACCTCGAATAAATTTTTTTCTATTCATCGAAATCATTCGGAATTTCAAAATCTTATTTTTAACAATGTTTTGAACATTTACAC
>WOGN01010951.1:0-10206 GCA_015342105.1 Leptinotarsa texana | reverse complement strand
TGAAGCAAAAGGTGTACGAAACTGAACCTGCTTCAATATTGGATATACGGCAGAGAATAATAAATATTTGTAGAGATATTGACGTTGCTATGTTCAAAAATGTTCAGCGTGAAATATCGGATAGGCTATTCATATGTCAAGAAGTTCAAAGCAACCATTTCGAGCATCTTTTGAACTGTCTTCAAGCTTATTACTTCATATTATGTAGTTAAATGATAATGTATTCAGACAATTATTTAAAGTTACGCCATTTTGTAGTAGTTGAAGATATTGATATTATATTCTAGGGTTGTGAAGCATTTGCCAGATGGCACTCAGTCGTCATCTTGAAAATTTCATCTGTCAATTTTCCTTCAAAATAAAGTATTCATGCATTACTTTCATTATCCCAAATTTCAATATTTTGAGTTGACAAGTTCAAAAACCAAATAGGGGGGGAGACATAAAAGAAATGCACTGTATTGTTGTAAATCACACTCTAAAGAATAACGCCGGCCACAGCTGGTAGCTGTGAGTAATATAACACAATACAGGCATTCCAAAGCCTAGGTGAAAATTAGTCATTCAAGAATTGAAATCTAATAACTAAATCATACAAAAAATTGTATATTATCATGAAAATAAATTTGAATTGATTTGATCTACTGTGAATTAATGTAGTTAGAAATTATTCAAGGTTTTCTATTGCAATGTGCTTTTTTCAATTTTTGTTATCTTATTATGACTTGCACTCATTATAACAAGCACTAAAACTGCAACACTCTTCTCGACGCGCGTTTCACCAATCAGATTGGTTTGTTAAGATAATGAATATTGTGCTTGTTTTGGATTTATTCTACACCAGATGTTCCAGTTCTACCTTTCTTTTTTATGACTTGTTCACATTATCTCTAAAATGAAGTATCATAATTTGAAATATGAAACAGTTGTTTTCCCACAAGAAAGCATCAAAATGAAGATTTATGAGCTGAACAGTCACATACATTATCAATTTATTATTGGATTACCTTTTCAATGTGTCACAGTTAGTACTTTCCCTATTCAAATTGTACAGGTGTCACCAAGGGGCGGGGGAGGAGGTATGTCAGTGGAAGTTATGATAGAAAAATGTCCCCCTTGAATTAAAAGTCGACCTGTTTTTGCATATTTTCTAAACAATGTATTTTGAGAAAATTAGATGTTTCATTTTTGGTGCCGTACACTGTATATTGTACCTAAATAAAAACTACCAATAAATGAGGAGAAAGAAAATCATGACTGAATCAATGCGTTTTGAATTAACTTAAACTGACTTTCAAGGACACATTTTTTCCAAAACATCTAGCAATTCATTATGACATTTAAACTGTTGGTGTGGTAATAGAATGGTAATTTGAATTTATATTTGATTCATGTACTTTTCAATGACTTTAAGGGTATATGACTGAATCATTACAGGAACCTAGAAACCAAGCTTCCTCAATGGAAAAATTGACTATCCCTTATTATTATCTTTTATTAATATCTTCATTTCCCACCTACTGACTAGAAGAGGCTCTTGTTTTAAGTTAATACTAACTTATCAGTATCAGAATATGAAAATATAATTTGAAATTTTCAATAAAACACTGATTAGTGAAGATAAATCTGTCTGTTAAAAAAATGATTTCTCTACTATAATGTCTATGAGTGCATGATAATGTCTGAGATACACTAACCTGTAAATGCTGTAAATCGTCTTCTTGTATATTACTTGACAAATTGTAAATTTGTACTGAGCTCAACATAGTGCTGAGAGCAAAAATTGTGGCACATTCTTTTACCGTACTTTTGCTGTCCCAGGTACCTTGAGTGTCCAACAGTATTACTGCGACCTGTGGAATAAATAAGTTGATTTGGGTTTTCAGGAATACTATATCAATTTTTTTCAAGCTGCAATAGTATTTTTCAAATGTTTAACTTTGAACAGAAACTTAATACTTGTTTCAATAGGTTTAGAGTCTGAAAAATAAGTTCCTGATGGAATCGGCCAATACTCGATGAAAATCCATAACATATTTAAAAAAACACTTTATTGTGTAACAATTATTCATAATAAATACTTGAGTTTTAAATAATAATGAATGAAGTATTATTAATGGTTAATGAAACAACTTGTTCGATTTCAAAGAAATTTTTAAATGTATCTGACATGTCACTATATAAAATTTACAAACTAATAAAGATTCATTACTTTCAACAGTCAAGGTTTGATCCTCGTGATCTTCATTCCATTTCTCTATTCTAAACACATTTTTCTCTATTGAGTCAGTGTCATCATTTTCTGTATCCCTATCATTTTCTTTCACATTAATAATAAATTGCAGAACAATTTATTATAAGGTTGTTTCAAAAGTTTTGTTCGTTTTAATGTCATGTGTTTTTGTAGATCCATATCTCAATAAATATTTTTTCTACTGTGTTGTGGTATATACTGACCTATACAATTTTATACTCTATACATTGAAGGAGTTATTTTTTTGCAAAAATTAATTTTTTGCCTCTTTTCAGCTTATTACTATTTCTGTTTCAAAAAAATATGTTTTTCCGTTAACCAGCTGTCGCTCTCCTACTAACAACAACTCTCAGAAGGTCAAACTTGTGCGAGATAAGGAATAACAAGTGTGCAAATGCAAATGAATTTGCATTTTATCACCGATTATTATTCAAAACACAACTTTAACCTTTTAATTAATCCACAGAAATAAGCATTTAAATGAGTGAATTATAATTATAATAACATTAAAACAACAAGACTTGTTTACTTATAATTTCATCTCATTTGACACTATCTATCTCAACTGATAGTAAATAAAACATAAACTTGATTTGTTTTGATTATGAAGCATGTTATGTGTTTGCATGAAGTGGAAAAAATAAATACAAATATCAACATGATATGCACATATTATATTTATGTATGTATGTTATTATTTTTTTTACAAACAACCATTGGAGGCACTGTAAAACTATCAACATTATTTTAATCTGCTGATAAAGACACGACCCAAGCTAAACCAGTTCTATTTTCAAAATACACTTGAAAATAGTTTATTCACTCAATTGCTTAATTGCTTTAATTATTCAATTAATTGGCCACGACTTCTGACTGATGTATTTTCAATGATTTCAAGAGAATAATCTTGAAAAATTAATTACTTTGAAAAGAATAGTCGACCTCAAGGGGAAAAAAGAAAGTCTCTGAATATTAAGAAATATTATCTGGGGAAATTTGCGAGTTATTCAAACAATTGTTAAAAACAAAAAAGTTCGAACAAACACTCAGGTTATGAGTAGAAATCGCCAGATAACTTCGTAGATATATGCGATAGAGATTGTTCAAAATAGGAATGATTCCAAGCATTCCAAAAGAATGGGTTTCAAACATTTATCTTCTAAATGTAACACATCATAGTCGAGATTCAACTCATGTCCCTATGCTAAAAAATGGTTTGCAAAGGTGGAATTGGTCGTCTCATTCAAGAAACGTCTCTTATGTTCATTTATTCTTCGGGAAAAGGTTCTCCACAACCATAAGTCAATATAAAATGTACTCCTGATTTATCAGACACTGAAGTTTTGTTTTTATTGTCTTCATTGAACCCATCCAGTCTTGGATGTGGCCTACAGAACGAATAATAATTAGGTAGATCTTTTGAAAACAATAAAGACAAAACTTCAGTGTCAGAGAAATTAGGAGTATATAAGTAAACTTTAAGTTCTTGCTCACAACTTTATTTTTGCCAAACAGAGATATTTCTCCAAAGAATAAATGAGCTGGGGGTAGTTTCTTGAATATGAAGACCAATTCCACATTTGACAACCATCTCTTGGTAGAGGGTATGTGTTCAATAACGGCTATGATGTGAAATTTGGAAGGGAAAGATTTAAAAGACAATTTAGATTTAGATTAGAAATCAATGATAAAAATAAAATCAAAAATAAAAATTAATGGGCACTCCGAGCCGATTTCATTGATTCCAGTGGCGCATTTACATTTTCAGCTGCAGGAAAACCTGGAAAAACCTAAAGTTTGAATTGGTAATTAGTTTATATATAAACTCAGGAAACGTTATCCCTATATATAGTAGGTATAGAAAGATATACAATTCAAATAATTAATTTATATAAGGCGCTAACTTAGTTAATATGGATATGCCTGAAGAAGCTATTATTATATTGAAACATGAATTGCGGTTTAGTGAAATGTTTAGTGAAAATTTCACATTGATTGGATTGATTACAGATTTTCATCAAATATCAGCCAATTCCATCACATATATAAAATTTAGTCCTTCACTTCAATATGTTGAAAAATAGATTGTACTATGATTATTTTGCTTACCTTTTCACCAGTGATAAGTTCAGTTACAAAAACTTCTGACCACATAAGAATACCAGTAGTATCTCTCTCAGATCCCCCTTTCCAAGAAAATCCTTCCAAAGGAGCATCTTCTGATCCAATCCACTCTGACGTATTTTGTTTCAGAATATACTGAAGGAAAGAGTTATAGTAAGTTCAAATTCAAAATACAAGTAATAAGTTTACCTAGCAATGACCAAATATAGAATGAAAAAAAGTTATAGTATATAACAAAACTATGCTATTAGAATAATTACCAACGTTTTTTAGGGATTTACAAATACGATACAAGAAGAAGAGATGACTTAGTTGTCCTACGAACAAACCTTGCAAGAACAATGAACTCTATATTTCACAAAGGACTCTTGGACTATGACAAGCTTCCCAATCAAATTAAATAAAGTAACACCCTCCAACTCTTCAAACGCTCCTTATCTCAATATCTACGAGCACAATATTATTCCAACTGAGTTGTTCATCGTTCTTCTCTCTATCAAAGCATCTTGTTTACATGCTTCATTTGGGTAATCATGAATACATTATATTGTGATAATAATAATAAAGTTATCAATCCCAAGAAAAAATGACATATCATCTGCTTAAACAATGTTCCTACCTAATAGGATATGGCAAATACTTGCTGAAAAACTACTACTTAACCAGTTCCTTGGTAAATACCACAACGTACATTTGATTATATCTCGCAAAGAAATCTTCTGCTTCTCATTCGTTCAGCAGCAGATCTCACTGAAAATAGAGTGATCGCCAATAGACCGATTTCAAAATATTTTTCCTCATTAGTGCAAGACAGATATAAGCAAAAGAGCAGTTTAGGTCTGATACTCCATTGAATTGGAAGCATCTGCACAAATTTTCTCTGTGAGGGCTCTCACACAAATTTCTGTCAAAAATAATACTGACAAAAACTATTTGGGAGAACATCAAATTATTCTAATTTATTATTTACAATTTTTTTTTCAACAGGTCTAATGTATCTCAATTCTATTATGTAAGCATATGTAAAAATTACTGTAAATATTTAAAAATTTTACACTGGCTGAAGGACTTCGGTCGATGGCCCTTTTGTATTCACCAATAAATGTTATTTGTATTATCATTTATTTAATACAATATCCATTGTGACATTAGCAGAGTCAGAAACATTTTCTGACACGAAATTTGTTTGAGAACATACTGAAGCTGATTACACATGAAAAGTATAAATCTACGATTATTTTAGATAAAACATAATACCTTAGCGCTCATGTATCTTAAAAAGAAGTCAAGCAGAAATGATTTTCCATGGCGAAAAGCACCAGCTACGGATATTACTACAACATAGCGATCCTTCAACTCGTCTCTCATCAAAACCTTTTTAAGAGCTTCCTCATCCAATTTGAATGAATGATCTACATCTGCAACCACTATGGGTACGGCATGTGGTTTGTTCATTGTGTCCTCATAATCTTCTTCTACAACAGAAATTTCATCTTTTATATTTGACATTCTTAAGTCTACATAATGTCCAGCTGACAAATGAAAGGTTAATGAAACAATTCAATGAGTGATATTGGAATTTGAACTGTTCAAAATGCTGACAGAACTACTGTTAATCCGGAATAATTATCATGAATTTTGATAGGAACGACGTAATTTAGCCACTTCAATCCTTGACCACAATGAAGTGAGAAATAAAAAAGAGGTTAATGGAAATATATTAGAATTAACAAATAAACACTGTATTATCCTAAGTTCTCAAATACCTTCGGTAGAAGATTCTTTTTTCACAAATTGTCTACTTTGCTTCGATTCCGACATCTTTTAAACGGCCTTTTTCTTATTTTTTGTTCAACAAAATTTTCTGCTATTCGACATTGACACTATTGACAGAATACAGTACAGAATAAACACGATGACAACATTGACAGCACTAGCCTTGAATCTCAAACACAGAGGTACAAAATTAAGAACTGACAGTACTACGTAATGTTACGTTCCAAAGTCTTTATCCTTTGGTGTCATATGTCTGTATATCTTTGCCTCTACATACGAATTCTTGTTTTGAACATTATTTATATTTTAGCGTGGTTATGAACATTAATTATATTTTAGCGTACTTAGAGATCTGAATTTTTTCCTAATAGACAAATTAAGTCGGCACCATTGCAAACTCTGTTATTATTGATGCTGTTGAATGGGGAGTTTAGTAGCACTTTTAATAGCCTTCTCGATGCCGAAAACAAAACAAATTGACAGTCACGTTTTCAAAATATTTCATAAAATTAATATTTTTTTAAATGAAACACTCTACATTTCATCATGCATTTCGATTCGCAAAAACATTTTCAACAACAAAGCTCATATCACCTTTCTTCCTAAAGTTGAAAATGAGCTACTTATGTTGAAATATTTATTTATTTCACTAGTACAAAAAATGTATTTGTTTCGCCGAATAATGAGCTATAAAATATCAAGTAAATATTCAAAAACACCGTCTTCTTGTTGGGCCCTTCTCTTGACATTTCGTGTTGCTTTCAACACAATTCGGCCATCAATAGTATTAATTATAGTTTGAATGTAATTTTTCAGTGCATTTACATTATTATATTTTATTTTTTACACCTTTTACACCCCATTTTTCAGAAATCCCCAAACATAAAAATCTATAGGCGCTATGTCTGGTGAACGAGGAGGCCACTCAACAGGACCATTTGTAGCAATCCATTTGTTTCCAAAAAAGTCCCGCAACATTATTTTAACGCCACTGCACCGACCAGAACCCTAAAAATCAACAGTCGATGCTTGAGAATAGGCTGATTGAGACCCCGACGTCAAGTTAGAAAACCCTTGCAGGATATCACTACATGATGAGTAAGCAGATTGAGACCTCAATATATAGTGATAGTTTCTTGAAAATGACTTTTAAGTCGAAGCCAAAACGTCGAACTACCAAAAACACAACCCGAAATTAATTTCATCATTGATCCTAAAATCCTTCTATATTTCAAGTACAATATTTCTATTTATGTAGTACTTTTGAAGATGTTCTGGAAACAAAGGGTAATTGAAAATAAAAACCAACTTTTGTATCATTATTTAATAAAACATGGGTAAAATTAAAAAAACTATAGTGTCAACATATGTACTCCTACTAACACTTCTAGTACGTTTTCAGTGAAATTCAGAACAAATAAAGAATATGAACTTCTTGAAGTCAAGTGTTCAAATTTTAGCATTTAGAGAAAAGTAGAAAATTTTCAGTTCAAATTTGTTAATATCCGACAAAAGTAATAACAAAAATTGGATTGCCAATTCTTAACTATGCATCTTTTAATAAACACCAACTGAAAATAAATCCTCCATTTAATGCTAAATCATGATAGAAATAAATAAAATAAAAAGGACAATATCAATAGATTTTCAATTGAAAAAATAATGTCTGCAAATTGAATTTGGATATCAGCACCAAAGCAGTTTTACGTGTTTCTTCTACACTTGGGTCAAAATTTTAAAATAGGTATAAAATTAAATAACGTCATCACTTTTATTAATGCCAACCCTCCACTTGAAGACTTGATATTATTTTCCTCAAATTTGTTAGTTTACAGCACCAAAATTCATATACAATCTAATAAAAAAACGATAGTTTCTACCACCACATACCATTTTTAATATTCACATCCTCATTATCTGTGTTTTGGAACCACACACTCAAAAACATTCCTCAGTTTTAAATAAGTTTCTGGCATACCACTTATATATAAGAATTTTTCAAAAACCTTTAAAAAAAATTGCAAAAGTAAATAATTTTAGTAATACGCTCCTTACTATCTTTTCATTAAGAGCAACTATATGTGTCTGTATTAATATTGAGTAAGTTTTCATTTTCCTATAGGGGTTTATATTCTATAAACTGGTTAATTACTAGAACGGGATTTTGTTATAGACTCTGTATTAATTGGGTCAGGTGCCTCTTACTAGTTTCTGTTTCTTTAATGAAATTGTTCTCATTTTTATATATTTTTTTTTAACTTTCAGTATAACCCTGCCATCATAAGCCAATTACACGGAGAGAAAAAACAAGTCTTTTGAGCATGCCAATCTCTTGGGTTGATGAAACACCAAAAGGAATTCCTCATATACTTGAAAAACCATATTTTAGATTCTAACCGATAATTCATTCATTACTGAACATTTCATAACAGATAAAACATACTTTGAGTTATACTGACATGGTATTTTTGTTCAGTATCCATTTCATTCTGGAAAGGCATTCCGGCACAGCATCTATGAGCTATTCAGCTGTATTAGGAAAATCGTCATTCTAGAAGGAATGTGTTTACATCATAATAACCGATTATTTATTGCTTGAAATTGAAACCCATATGATATCGACGACATTTGATTCCGACAAAACGACTAAACTTGCTTGCCAGTTGATTCGACAGTCCGAATAAAGTGATATCACACCTCTAGGCTTCTTCTTTATGCTATGACAAGTCCAAACTCTACATGCAGTCGAGATATTGGAGGTCAATATTACTAGTCACTGACCAAATACCACTCAAATCCACAAATGTGACATGGTAAATCGAAACTTGAATGAATATTAATTACAGTGTTTTCCTAACATGTAAATGGTTGAGATTTATTTGAATTATCCTGTATTCTTTTTTATAAGCTGAAATCAGCTGAAAAGGTGAAAGTGCTGGAGGGTTGACTTTTCAATAGATTTTTCATTATTTACCATTATTTATATAAGTGTTGTACCAACATGTTATTTATATTACAATAATTTATATATTTTGACCTATGAAATAATTATTGTTTTCATGAAATTAACATGTATTTTTGTCATTATTGAATGTAATTTTTTGTTGGTGATATTCAAGAAAACCCTTAACATTATTAAGGAAAACAAGTATTAATAGGAATAGATGGGAACAACCCCAAATGGTTTTTCTAATTCTTAAAAATTATTTACATCTCGAAAAGCATTTTGAGATCCTGCAAGGATAGCTTGCTTGTGATTGCCTGTTTGGTTCCTGTTAGCATAGACTGGGCGATTTCCAACTTTTTCTCTTGCAAATCCAAAATTCTCTTCTCAATCGTATCGGTGGCCATGAACTTGTACACAAACACGTCTTTTTTCTGCCCCATTCGATATATCCTATCCTGCGCTTGATTTTCCAGTTGCGGGTTCCAATGTAGATCGAGAAGGAACAGATGATTGGCTCCAATCAAGTTGAGTCCGACACCACCAGCTGTAAGCGACAATAGCAACACTTTCATTTCATCTTTGGGATTGTTGAATCTATCGACCATGGTCATCCTTTTGGGGACAGGTACGTTTCCGTCTAACTGATCAAAGGTTATTTTTTCCGCCTTTAAGTGGTAGGAGATCAGTCGAAGGAAGGAAGACCACTGCGATACAATGATTGCCTTATCGTTCTTCTCTAACACATTTTTTCGCAATACTTTGATGAGCTCTTTTATTTTGCTGCTCATACTGGTTTCAGAAAAGACTGGATCGGATGGATTGAGAACTCCTCTTGCAGCTTCCTTCAGGCCGAGAGCTTCTTCTCCAATACCTGCAATGATTATTTTTTTAAATCAATCCAAATTACGGGGGATGAAATGGGGCAAATGTTAGTGGCGAAAAATGTTTTTTCATCATTTCCATTGAAACTAGACCTCCTACTGAAAAAATCCAAATACGGAAGTTATAGTGTTTGTATTGCAAAAACGAGCAATCAGAAATATGTGCGGTAAGAAATGGAATGAACCGTGCAGACCCCTTTTCATAAAAAACGAAATTTTAACTG
>WOGN01010950.1:0-10206 GCA_015342105.1 Leptinotarsa texana | reverse complement strand
ACATCTTTACGAACAGTGAAAATTTCTTTATGGAATCATCTAGAAGATGCCAAGAAACAGTTGATTTGGTAAGTAGATATGAAGTACATGGATGTTATATTTCACTTTTATATTGTCTTGATCATTTTATTATGATATAACATTAAATTTCTTGATCAAGAGCAAGAAATCGTCACATGTACGTAGTTGGAATGATTAACTCTTGATTTCCGGAGGCAAGGGCACAGGTCGTTCTTCATTCTTAATAGAAATTCAATTATAAATGCTGAAAAGGGTTACCAAATTGAAAACTCCCATTTGGGCTCCCTTGTTAGTAAACAAGGTAAAAAGGTTAACCTTTTTTCATAAGGTCAATCATTTTATACATATTCAAAATTTACCTACTGTCCAAGAACTGAGACTGTAATTGTTTTTTGTATAAACAAAACGTTTTCAAAAATTATAATAAATCATGCCAAACATTCTCGTTTGAGCAAGTTATTGTATAGCGCAAGATGTGTGCCTGCAATTGTTGACTTACACCAAAAATTAATTAATTTCACAGTGGAAATATACGATAGTAGTTCAATTCCATACTGAAGAAAGTAAAATTTCATCAAGATGTGAATTGATGTCGAACAATATATGTATAATGGAGAAATACCATGTTTGGTATTGCTTATGATTTGTGCAGTTTGTGTAAAATGTACAGTGGGTATTTTTCACTAGAAAAATAAGGACACACATATGGACAACAATGAGTGTTAACTAGTGTCAGCTGGTGTAAAATAATGTGTTTCAATGACTATTGAAAGAAGCTTCAAGCATGTGACTATTTTTTGTTGACTAAATAGTCAGAATAAATAGTCATGAATCACACCTTCGAACCAATCACAGATGAACAAATTAATGATTTTACAATTGAGTTTTTAATATTTTCAATTTCAATTTCAAAATTTCTAACTTCAAAATATTTTCTCATAGGTTATCTTTCTACTTCTCTATCATTATACAACGAACTGAGGTCCTCTTGAAATAACTACTTTTATATAAACATTGAATTACACAAAATAAAAATACTTTCGAAACATATTTTATATGATGACAGAAACGTAGAAAGCTGAAACCTTTCTTTCCCAAAAATATATCCCTTTCAATGTTCTCAAACTTATTTGAGAAACTGATATTTTGTATTTTTTGAAACGAAGAAGTGAAATAAAAACATGTGGACTCTGCATTATATCAGATAATTGTAGAGTAATTAAAAATATATATTTTTTCAAAAGTGCTCCTTTCAATAACAAAATGACAGCGAATAAAAACTAAATAGCTTTATTTCACACCCATTTGTAAGCTCTTCTTCGAGTAGTTAAAATGTTCAACTTGAAAGTCAATGGTCCTGTGTTCAATCTCGGGCTCAAGTCAATTTTTTCCACTTAATTTTAAAACAATTCAAAATTGTTGGAAAAAAATTGTTGAATGCTTTTTCGAATTACTTCTTGTTATAAAATTCGATAGTATTTCTCTCATTCAAGATATGTTTCACAAATAAATCCTATTTTGAAATTCTCCTGTTATAAGTGGTAGAGAAGGTATAGCATTCTGAATATTGAACAATAGTAATTTTTTATGAAGGAAAATCAGCTTTTTATCGACCTGAAGACCTGTATTATTTTTTAGCTATTATTTTAGATAGGCAAAATTGTTAAACACGACATGTTACTGATGATTAGAACATTTTTCTTTGTGAAAAATACATTGATTTTACGCAGCAATTTATCGAGGTAAACTAAAAAGTTGTATGAAATTCTTCATTATAATTTTCATATTTTTCAGATGGTGGAAAGTGAAAATATCCCAAAAAGGTCGATGTAAACATATATAACATTGCGATATATAACAATTACTGGCTGAAATGATTTGCAATACTCTCCTTCGGCTTTCGTTATCTTCATTGGTGAATCATAGGCAAATATCTCGCTTATTTAATAATACACCTTAACCGTATACTTTCCAAACGAATGCAGTGACGTTATTTGGTGAATATTTGTTGAGTGGAATCAGTTCAACCCATTTTATTTATTATTCAGTCAATGTCATATAGATTCACTTTTCAAATATACCAACTCTTTCTTGGGGAACCGAAACGATTATATTCGAGTATCACATATCGTCCCTCCGCTGAAAAAAACGGCAACTTTCCGAAAACTTTCCTTTATGAACTCGGCCATAATGATATATTTATGATTTCAGCGAGATAGCGACAACTTGCAATAATCGATTATAACTTTTATTTTTGGGATAAAAGTTTCGACAGAAAATTGTTCTTTTATTTATTACCTTGTAATCTCTTTTGGAATAACTTCGAATAACTGTTTTTGTTCTTTACGAACCACCAGCAGTGATGATGTGGCAGATTATGATATATATAGTGAATCGTTTGCTACTGAATCCAACTTCAACATAGTTATCAGAGTAACTGTGAGAAATCGTAACAGTTATTGGTATTTTTGGTCATAATTAGGCTGCAATCAATAAAATAAATGAAAGATGTGAAATAAAAATGGTTTTTATTCTTAATTTTTCATGATGATCTCCTACCACGTAGTAACTGCTTCATCTATCAGTTAAATGAAATAAATATTTTTTTAGAACACCACAATAATAAATTCACACAAATAGAGATCTATGAAAAATAAACTGAGTAATATAGTTCTCAATAAGCAATGGCACACAATTTATATTTTTGCAGAAATGACAAGTGACTTCGATATGAATTTAAAAATTATCAGGATGAGGGATTTTTTTTTCAGTAACAGGGATCTTATTCTTAGAAAACAAGCTTTCGAATCTCTTTCATATCCACAGATTAACGAGACGGTTTGGCATCACAAAAGTAACTCTGCAAAACTGTCAGCGCTTTGGCGTTACCCACTTCATCTAGCTTTAAAGGAATTTTTCAAGTAAGTTTCAATTATATTAGTTTAGTTTTTTGTATTGGAATTTCAAAGCGTTTCTTTAGCTATCTTTGGACAACTGTAAACCGATGATATGCTTACTAGAGGGAATATAATTCATCGGTTGAATAATTAAACGAGGATATCATTGTGAGAAAATCCGTCATGTTCATAACATTTATTTTTCGTTGTGAATAAGTCAACTTTTGAGGGTTGGTCCTTGAAGTTAGTGCTGACAATTCTTGTTACAATTTTTCTTCACTTACTATTTTTGTTAAGATATTATCTATTTTTCTTTATATTTGACCGATGCTATCTTTCCCATAACTTTCATCAATAGAGAATTAGCAAATACAATTTACTCCGATCTTCTTTCTTCATACGCACTCCCTCCTTCACTGTTAAAAAGCTGGTAGGTTATTTGAGGAGATAATAAGCTGCGTCGGGGAACTTCCTATTACTCGTTGAGAGCTTCAACTTTTCAGATCCCTTTTACTCATTCCATATGAACACATTGCAACGTCAAATATTATTTTGCCTTATCACTTTCATCATCATATTTCAAGGAAATTATTGTTATTTATGTTGAGTACTCACTCTACCTTAATATTAATTGCGGTATCGCGTTCATACTTCTCTAGTAACTTATCTATAATCAGGTATAAATGATTTTTCACCTAGGGTGAGGTATCCAACAGCGATAGGTTGGGCACGGTCACACATCAGATTCATATGTTATAATGTATGAATGTTACCCTTGGGAGGTACTTACAAATTTTTGTATTGTTTTTGGGACTGACCAGCCCTCGAGAGGATGCAAGTGAATTGGACTGACTGACTAGTATGTACGAAATACCATAGTTTTCAATAAAAATACATGTATGGCATATTTTAATTTCTACATATCAGTAATGATAAATGAACTAACCACTTCCCCTGGAAATTCAAAATTGCATATTGATATTTTTTCAGTTGTGAATTATTAACATTTGTGAATCTCTGACATGGAGGTGGATGGATGTGCTGATAACGACCATTCACAAAAAGGAACCTGGACGTCTTTGTAAGGGATAGAACTCCTATATAGAGATAGTCCGCCGTGACACCCAAGTTAGCTTGTCAAGTTCTTATGTCGGCGTTGGTGGTTTGGCCAATCAACTGATATCTGTATTGGTATACATTTGGGAAACTTTCCTGGAATGTCATCGAAAAACGAATCCACATGTTTCTATTAATGATTCAAAAACAAGAAAGGTTAAAGCAGTCAAGTAAAATAGTTTAGGATGAGTAGAGTTGTAGATAACTTGAAGTGATTTCAATCAAAGTAGTACCCCCATTCACGCCGGTTGGATGACGGGGTGGACCGGATTCTACACGTGGGAGTGGTGACCAAAAAATTAGTAGTAGAAGGTCATGTAGAAAAAGATACGTAGAATTGAAGAAGGGTAAAGGAAACAATAAGGAGTACAATAGTAATAGCAGTGAGAAGTGTGCTGGTCTTCATGGTGCCATAAAGGAAGATGGGACAGCAATAAACTAGTTGAAGAAGAAGGAGAAGTAGATCATTGAACAGTCACAACAAAAATTCAAACTACAGATATTGGTATGAGAAGTCATGTAATGTAATACATAAAATAGTATTGGAAATATATCTTGTTTGTTTGTGTTTGTCATTTCAATTGAAAACACTGTTATAATCATTAGCTGTATTTTAGATTATTCTGAACAATATCCACCAGAGATTGTTCATGAATTTTGGGTATTTGAGAATTCCTGAATCAAACCATGTTATGATAGCAGCAATTTGATATGTATTTTATTACCCTATAGACTTTTGAAAATGACATCAAAATAACCTCAAATGTATTTTCTGTTTAGGTAGAATATAATTCAAGTGGTACATGCTAAGATTTTTGAATCTGGGATTTCCTAGCAGATGCAAGAAAGTTTGTGCATCAATGTCTGATAGAATAATATAAGTAACTTCAGAAGCACATGTTCTTGTGTCATGAGAATTGAAACAGAAGTCAAACTGTGACAGTCTGTGAACTAGCTTGAAAATCTTGATATTGAGAAAACCTGTAGTGTTAAACTTTGCGAGGTTAGATCGATTAACTCTCCACTCAAAATAAGTTAGTAGTCAAAGAACCCTAAGAAGCATTTCATGACTAGGTAATTCTCCATCTCACTTAGAAATACATGATGGCACGTTTATAATGTAATTAAAATCGCTGCCAATTGAAAATTCGACTTCGCGATCTTGTTCATCATTTATATTCGAAAATTGAAAATAATGGGTACTCCAGTTATTGAATTTACAATAATAAATCATTACAGCAATTGTTCAAAATCGGTCGTTGAGCTGAATTACCTAACCTTAACTGAAAGTTTGAAAAGGTGATAGGAAAAGTAGCTTAGGTTTGCACTGACTTTGGTTCCAGTAAGTGCCATGATATGAGGACTTATATTCTATGATAGTAAGTGCCATAATATGAGGACTTATATTCTATGATTGAATTATGAGTAACGACCTCTTATGTTACAAAAATTGATTTGACAATCATTGCCTCTGGATTCACTAGCAACAACATTTGTCCCTTATATTTTTGTGGATTGAGAGTGGAAAAAATCGTTTTCAGTGTCAAAACTCTTGCAACATGTTGCTCTAGAGGCAGCCCCCCTCCTGAAAATGTGAGGGCTCTTTACATCCCAAGTATTCTGATCCTAGGAGGACGTTATGCTTTTTTTATCTAAGTCAACCATTGACACCGGTCACAGCAACAGAATGTCAATTCAACAGTATCTTCACCGGGATCTTGGAGAGAACCAGCATATATAATTTACCAATGATGTTTTAGTTCGACTAGTTCTGTACAAATGAGGAATGACATCAAGATACCGTAAAATGGGGTCAATATTTGCTACGTTTTCATGTTTTTATGTAGTTGCGAAAATATATGACTGATAATTGAAGGCAGCATAGTTTGCGAATGCATTACAATACAAGGAAGTATAAAAATAATTTCAGTTATGTTCGAAATCTGATATATTTTTCCATATTTTCAACCCAGCTATTGAGGTGACTATGTGTCATATCGGTTTTCAATGCATATTCAATACAGCAAGACAACTGGAATGTTCTGACCTTTATCTTTTCACTTAATAAATATAGGGCTAAATAAATTTTCACAGTTGTGTTCAAAAAATATATATCCTATGAAGAATTTATATACAAATAGAAATGAAATGTATCTCTTGAGGGTGACATAAATAAAAACCAAACTAATAACATCAAGCATAGAATAAATTTTAATGAGCAAAATATTTAAATTACGGTAATTCAGGAACTTTGAAGATTTCTCTATTAGATATTTGACAAGACTTGTTAATTTTTCGTTTAATGTCATCATAGAAATACCAAATCGCATCTGGTTTTCTGGGCCACTGCCAATTTTCCCCATACTTTTCCATTGCTGAAATCAAAAGTGTATGCTCAGCCACTTCTTTTACTTGTCCTGGATACAGTTGATTTTCGTATATTACGAGTACATATTCACCAGCATTAGCTTCGTTTTTCTGCACTATTGTGTCAGGAATTTCAATGGCTACCATGTCTGTATTAGATCGCTCGATCAGTTGAGGTGAACAGGGACTTTGATTGCATAAGAAACAAGTCCTGCACTGTCATTTTTGCTATCAGATTCGTTGAGTTTCGAAACCCTTTAAGGAAGATTAGGTTGCATATGAGTCTATCCTGATGAAGTTGAAGGTTGATTCAAGCTTACTGGTAAGTTATGAATATCTTGCGGGTTGATGTTGGCAGCTGTGATACTTTTTCTGGAGGAACTCTTCTTCTTTTTTCTTGGATCTTGTAGACGTGATGGTCTGGCTCTTCGAATTAAGGTGTTCAATAAATATTTCACCAATGAATGCTTTTACGGCAAGTAAGGCTTCAACAGTTTACAAGGGCAGTCTTTGTAATACTTCGTGACGATTTGCAGGAAAAATACCACATTTACGAAAGCCAGTTATGAGATTTTGGGCACAATGTTCCTGTAAAATATCTAAGAGTTTCTATAACAATCTTGGAAATTCATCTTTGAGAACTGTCATGCAGCGACTATTGCGAATAAGTTTTTTCCATTAATTTAAAATCTTTCCCCAGGCAATTTTAACACGTCTAAAAAATGCTACATCTAGAGGTGATAGCAGGTGGGTGGCGTTTGCGGTCAAAGCAATAAAGGATATGCCATTTGCATGGCAGAGATCTATTACTTTTGCATTTATATGAGATCTTGAGTTGTGGGGCTGAATGGCACAATCTCAACCCACAAATTTGTGCTCTTATCTCAAAATTGTTATAATTGACAAAAATAAATTAGTATGCAATAGTTATTGAAGTATTATCGTGATAAATGAATGGGTAACCTAAATTATTTATCTGAATGTCTCAATTTTTTCCACAAACTTCTCACCACCAGAAAGTGTACGAACTTTTGGGACAAGTACAAAATACGCGTCATTCATCAACACCGACCTCTCCACAGATAGCGGGAACCACGCAGTTTGGAATTGCGCCACAAGGTTGCCTAACTTGTATAGTCTCATAATAAAGGCTGGTTTACATAACAAGAGCATAACGAGTGTACGAATTTCAAATATCTGTAGAAAGACAGAATGGCATATTTTCACCTATGCAGACACATTCTGACCCCATTCTACAGTACCGGTCTACACGTGTTCACTTGAGTAATTACAGTTCTTGCTGCTAGACAAAGGGAAGCAACCTAGAGGATGGCAGTTGCACAAATGTATGTCGGATATAACCCAATATTCGTTTTGTTTTCAGCCAGAGAAATATTCGTTTTTCAATAGCTATTTTTAAAATCTTCAGAAAAACTGAAAGAAGTTTTTCGAAATATTCATTTCATTATTAACAGAGTGGTGGATAATTGATAATCTTAGAGTAGTGTAGAATCAAGAAAAAAATCGGGATTTAACTATAAAACCACCTCTCCGGTATATCCCACAATGATCAGTAGGATTATCAATGATTCTGATATAGACTCATTATCGATATTGTTGGTTTTTGAATTCAAGATCTGACGTCAGACATCTAAAGGAAAAAATCCTATCTATGGGAAAATTCAGTCATTTTCCAATCAGAATTTATTCAAATTCAACCTTAGCAGAAAGTGGCGCATGTGAGAATAAGTTTATTCTGCATACAGTAGGTCAGAAAGGGATCTGTATATTGCTTAAAAGGTCCAAATTAACTTTTTTGCTAAGTGAAAATAAAGAAAATTGTTTGAATGAAAATTCGTTTTCAGCAAAATTGAATTTTATTAAGCATCATCCCTTAATCTAAATTTATCAATTAATTTTTGGGTTACACAATGAATCTTCAATTACATGATATAAACTGATGGAAAATAGAAAGTTGAGTCTCGAAATGGAGAAGTTGGAAGTGAAACAGATCATTGAAAACAATAATCTTTTCACAAATAATATTTTCACATGGCCAGTCTATAATCGGACTGTGCTTATTCCATCATATGGCCATTTGAACGTTGGTCTGATCCCATCTTCGGGACGATCTATGGTCACTGCGAATTGAATGATCCAAGCTAGGAATCGCACATCACTACCTGTCTCACACAAGTTATAAAGAGTTGTCATTTGTGTGGAGGCGGAAGCTGGTCAATGGGGAAACAGATTTCAAAAAGAAATATTTGAATGAACTTACTTATTACAGAAGATAAAGAATTGATTATTGGAGTTCCAAAGTCGTTTGTCGAATATATTTCCCAATAACAACCACAGACTCATTTCGAAATATGTATATGTTGAATGAGATTATAATGAATAAACTAGGTCAAATTAACTATAACTAGACCAATTTAGGATCAACCAAAAAGAATTAAAGGATGTCAGTGGCAATTTTTCTAGTTTCCCGTCCAACCCATTCATACATTTTTAATGTTCAAGATTTATTAATTAGGACAAGTAATGTCAACTCATTTGATTTAATTATAGTCATTGTGCTTTATTAGATATCGTGATTAACTGATTTTTTATCTTGCCAGTTCTTTTATTCTCTTGATAATATATTTAATAAATGACCACACTAAGCTAGATATTAACTTGATTAAAATAAATGAGAAATGGGTTGGTATTTCACAGTTCTTTTTTCTGTGCATTACATTTGTGGTGATTTTGATACACAAAAAAGGAACGAGATATTGAAGTAAAGTGTGAATAATCTGAAAAATCATTCCCAATCATATTTTTAGTTGATTTCAAAATTTCCTTAATTCAGATGAAACGATGAAAAGTTCCAAATGTGAATTTGACCAAAAATTAATGTGAATTGTTTTATAAATATGTTAAAAAATCAATAAATCAAAAAACAATAAATATTTCAAAACCGCATGTACTAAGTGGGATGACACGATTTAATTCGAATTGAAACCTCTCATATATTTCTTCATGCTGATATACAATAATAAAGTTATGCTTAGTCCTCTCCTAATGATGTCAACTAGGTAAGCGAAACGTAAGTCGAGAATCAGTATTTTGTTCTGGCGTTTGAAAAGTATTTTCAATACATTTTTTTAAGGACAAAACACAAGCACTATAGAAGAGAGACAAATCTCTAACCTTTCTTCGACGTTCCTGGCTATCAAGGTTGCACGTGATATTCGCGTCTCCAATCAGGCGGTTGGCTCTTCTCTGGATGGAATCCAGCAACTTCATACATGAGAATAATACTCCAAAGAAGGTCTGATTTGAGCTTATAAAGTATCAAAAGTTACTGAGCTGTGTATAATTTTCTGGTTTGAAACAGTGTTTCAAGCTTTGAGAAGCAGCCTTTGCAATTCCAGCGACATGCCATGATTGTGCCAAGACATATTGATGTTCATTTTAATCTCCAACGAACTTATCTAATTGTCTGAGGCAATTTCTACCTATTATGTTCCAATTGAGTATTGATATATACTTACACAAGTATTGAAAGTTTCCTACCAATAATATCTGAAGAATATCATGCAGACCTACTACTTTGTAGATACGTGTGGCAGATACCCAACGGAAAAACATACACCTCACCCAGCTAATGCCGCGCAGAGAGTTGAAGTAAAACCATCAGGTACCTGTGCAACTTCTTCGACTTGGAAGATTCGTCGCAAATCATTTCCCACTATGAGAAGCAGAAATAATTTCGTTTGGTCGATCCGACCAACCGATAGACAGGTTTCGGGGTAATTGC
>WOGN01010948.1:0-10207 GCA_015342105.1 Leptinotarsa texana | reverse complement strand
CGAATCAGAAATTGACGGGTTCGAGCGATTTTCCACATTTTCATGTTAACGCCGGAAACTCGAGGTGTTAAGTTTTCGTTGGACCACACTGTATATAAAGTTAGAGAGGCTTGGGTTTCCACATAACATACTGACTTGGATACATTCCTATATGAGTGGTCGGCATTTGACAGTCAAATATAACAATATTGTGTCTAAGGAACATGAAGACATTAGGAGTTCCTCAGGGAACAGTACTGGGACCTTTAATTTTTGTGGTATCTGTTAATGATCTCTCAGAACATGTTAACAATTGCCACATAAATATGTTTGCAGATACCACAATGATAATCACTGGGTCTACACTGGAAGATGTATTAACAAGAATCAAAGAGGTTATTGATAGATTCACGTCATGGTGTGAATGCAATCATTTGATATTGAATAGCTACAAATCTGTTTCGATGTAATTTTATAATATAAAAAATGATATTCCAGATGGAGTTGATATAAGTGATGGAATAGCCATGGCACATGATGTTGAATTTCTAGGAACCATGTTAGATGCATCTTCCAATCGGGATCTACATATTGATAATGTTTGCAAGGAATTTAATGCAGCATTCTTCGCGATTAAGCAGATGAAATTGCAAGTATATATTTAGCAATGGCATATCCACATATTTCCTTAATTATAATGTCATGGGGATATGGTAGAGATTTTAAAAGAATATTTGTTTCCCAGAAGCGCATTATAAGACTGATTTTTGATATGGTTTATCGTGATAGCTGCAAACTTATTCTTGCAACCTATGCATACATTTAAAAATTCTCCAATATACAATGGTATCTCACTTTACAATAAATTACTTTATTCAATCAAGGAGTCACAATAATATGAAATCTTTAAGAATAATACAAACTATTCTCAATAAAAAATGTTTTCATAGTTTGAAAGACTATTGGAGTAATAATTTCTGGGAATAATTTCCAAATATATGTATTTGTTTTTAAATTGTAACATTTCTGCCAAGCCAGTATGATTTTGAGATTCTAGAGTAAAGAGGACATCATTCCACCAAGGACTCCAATAATCAGAACAACCTTCTTGACAGAGTGATCTGGATAGAGTCTGCGGAGTTCGAAGAGAAAATCTCGATATTTTATCAGTTTTTCCTCCTCTTTTCTGACGATATTCGTATCGCCATGAGCTGAAAACTCCAGGACAAATATCGTTTTGCTCTGGTGATCGACTGTTATTATTATTATTATCATTTTTAAATACCCGAACCCATGCTACTGCAGGTATGAAACGACTTGAATATTCATAACATCTTTTATTTTCGACCAAGTGAAATATTATAAAGCCGCCTATATCAGCTATGGCAAATCATAAAGAAATCACAAAATTCTGTTTAAGCACCCTGTCACCGATTCGCATTTGTAATGAACATACATCACTTTTATTATTAGAAAACAGATTCTAGCCGTCAAATAAGATAAGTGACTCGGGTGCTGGTTCTGCGGTCTCTTATGAAGATACGATAGATTTCAACTATGAAATCCTATTGTTGAAAAATACGAGTTTAGTCATTCACATACTCTGTTCATATATTCAAAAATTTTGTGTCGTGTCTGATATTTTTTATGATTTCTCGTTATTCAGGCATTGAAATGGATTGATATTTTGTTCTTATAACGATGTTTACAGTTGAGAATATTCACGAATTCAAGCTGTGTTATTTACGAGCAATAGCAACCTCCAGCTGTCAAACTCGACTTCGAAATCTCTGAGGCATAGGTCTGAGGGACCAGCCGGCCTACAGTCAAAACGGGAGACAATACACAATACAGAAATTTTGACTTCAAAAGAGAGTAGGAGAAAGCAGTGAAACACTGGAATATTGAAACCAGTATATCAAAATCTTTCTGGTTTTCTCAAACAAACATAAAGAGTTACATATCGATTGGTTCGTTATGCAAATAAATAAATCTTCCCCTGTAAGGTCAAAGTCATAAAAAAGTGTCATCTGCATATATTACTACATCAACTTTCGGTAAACTATGCAAGTAGTTCATCAGATCGTTAGAATTTATTGAAATGCAGTGAATTTTGAACTAGTTTTGAAACTATCAAGAATGAGTTCGAATCAATTCTCATTGACATTCAATTCAAATCCAAGTCTAGTGTGCTAGATTATTTTCTTGACAGAATGAGAAAGCCACAAGGTAATATTTTTCAGATTTTCAATATACTATTTATTTATTTCATCCTGAGTGTCATGTTGAAATACTGAAATAACTAAAATACTTATTAAAATATTTATTACAGACGGAGGTGGCCAATTTAGGAAAGCGAATATAATCTTTACTCACATGATATCTGTCCAACGCTATTGCTGTTATAGAAATGGTCGACACGTATATGCTTGTGGCTTGTAGTATACCAATAAACTTGCAAATGAAAAGAGTTTCACCCAGAGGAAAATATTTCGTGAGAATCTCCATAAGAGTCAGAGGCATTGTAATAGTACACAAAAGTAGATCCGCTACAGCTAAATTGACTATGAACATGTTCCTTGGAGTGCGCATTGCTGGTTTTCTGACAACAGAAAAGATCTGGAACAGAAATGATTCTTTCAGTAACATTTTGGAATATTTTAAATAATATGTATTCTAAAACAAATGAATATCTTATGAATACCCCGACTCGTTACTTGATAAAAATTAATAACACTATCCATAATAATTATTAAAGAATTTCCACAATGATTTATATTCTAAACGCGTTTCGCTACGCGGGAGCTCCATCAGTTGCAGACACAGCAAACTATATAATATATTTTATGTAACAGTAGATTATAACAGCATAGTCATCTTCATTATAACTACAAAAATGGTAAGGTACAATTCAATATTACCTCTAGGAAACAGGTACAATACTGGCATTCTATGTCAAATCCTAATTAGTTAAATATGAGAACAAGTTCACTAATGGCGAATGAATAACTTCCTGTTGGTCGTTCAACAGAGAATTTGAGATGAAATTAAACTGGAGAATGAGGGTCGATTAATATTGGTGATAAAACATTAAAACTTTGAAAGTGACGTAGTCAGCGTAGCAGGTGGTAGCCGTTTGTAATGATTTGTGGAAATGAGAGAGTTATTAGAAAAAAAAATGATACAACTGGGCACTAACTTGTATATTTGCTAATAATGATCGGATCGTCCTATACAGCACGTCAAATAAAAGGATAAGAAATGGAGAATTCATCGACAAAGATAAAACAAAGATGGCGCAACATGTCAGGAAAGCACTGAGCCACATCTTCGTTAATGATAGTTGAATCTCCACGTGCAACACATCAAATGAAAGGGAAACGAATACAGAGTGTACCGACAGAGAAAAAATAAAAGATATGGTAACAAACATGATATCCAGCGCTTGATGTGAAATAGCATAAGAAGAATTGCAAATTCAAAGAATATAATTGAACAAACTTAGAAATGAAACTGGTTGGGTTGCGATCTAAAGCAGTGTAATCTAATTGCAGAAGCTCGATTCAAAACGCGGAGTTTATTGATAAAGGAAATGAAAAAATCATCGTATACTGAAAACATATGATACATTTGATATATCATATGATATATTTGATGTATAGCTGATTAGTGGAAAAACAGATTTTTTTCATTAGTGGAAAAACAGATTTTTTTCAATACATTTGGATATGGGTGAGAGGGTTTCGAATCCATCAAAAAAAGACCACTTTCGGTTTTCATTTCCGGTCATCTGATTTCGACAACAATGGATTGGTTCAGATGTCATGAAACATAATTAATCATTTTTTGAATCCAAAAAGGCCTCATAACCTATTTCCATTATACCAGTCGCAACAGACCGATGTGGGTACTCATTTCAAATTCCATTTGTAGATTATAAAAAGTATAATATCCAGCGTCTAATATGAAATAGCATAGGAAGACTTGCACATGCAAAAAAAAAAATCATTGAACAAACTTGGAATCAAAACTTGTTGGATAATGAACAACTACGAGTGTAATCGAATTGCAGAAGTTTGATTCAAAACGCAGAATTTATTGACAAAAAATGAATAAAATCATCGTATACTGAAACATATGGTATTTTTGGATTCTTAAGTGTAAAAAGGTTTCGAATCCATCAAAATAGAATACTTCCGGTTTTCACTTCCGGTCGTCCGATTTCGATGATTTCTACACCAATGGATTCGTTTAGATGTCAAAAAACATAATTAATAATTTCACGAAGCCAAAAAGACCTCATAACCTGTTTTCGCTATACTAGTCGCAACAGCCCGATATGTGAACTCATTTCAAATGATTCCATTTGTAGACTGTAAAAAATATAATATCGAGCGCCTAATGTAAAACAGCATAGAACAAATTCCGAATAAAATAATTAAACAAACTTCCGATCGTCACGTACAGCATGTCAAATGAAAGGAGACTGAAAGGGCAAGGAATGCAAACTTCATCGACAGATAAAAAACAAATATGGTGCAAGATGTCAGAAGGGCACTGAGCCACATCTTCGATAATAACGGTCGGATTGTCACGTACAGTACGTCAGATGGAAGGATAAGAAATGCAGACATCGACAGGAAAAAAACATAGATGGCGCAGTATGTCAGAAGGACAACAAGCCACATCTTCGTTAATGATAGTGAATCTCAACATATAGTACATGAAATGAAAGGGAAACGAAATCAGAATTCATTTACAAGGAAAAAAACGAAGACGATATTAGGACCGCACTAAGTTGTATCTTCACTAATAACAGTCGCATCATTACATGTAGCACTTCAAATAAAAGGAAAAGGAAAGCAGAATTCATGTGCTTGTTGCGCTTCTCTATTCATACATACCCAAGGTGACATGGATCAATGCCAACGCTGAATAGGCATATGGCAACACGGCTCAAACGACTAAACAAAGACTCTTTGATTTTCTTTGTTTGATTCCAGAATAGATCACTTATTTTTATATTCATACCAAAAATGATATTGATCACTGTAAATGCTGAATCAGCATCCAGAGATAGGCAGTTCTCAAACCGAATTCTCAGCCTTGTGGAACTGTTATGTTTTTTTCCGTAAATGATGTATTTTGAGGCACCGTGTACACTTCGAAGCCATATTTGTTTTCAATGATGTATTGACATAACATAACAATCTTGAATATTCGAAGACACATCTCCCAGATTTTACACGGTGTATGCGTATTCAAAAACACTTCGAAATGAGATTCCCAATTAAAATTTCACAAAATCACATGAGTTTCGCTCCACACTAGCATCTCCAGGCGTTACATCCTCAGGCGTCAGTGTTGTGAAACCTGAAGATGCTATTGCATAGGGAAACACGTGTCGCTGTGTTGTTAACTGCCAAGTGGAATACAATATTGAAGTATTTCTCAAATACGTTATATAATCGATTTTCATCAAGTATCGTCGGTTTTATCATATTGATACGGTGTACAGATGTTTTTTTTCAGCAAGCACTGTTTGTATATAGATTCTACATGAAAGTAATAAAATGTTACATGAGAGTGATAAAACAATATTTGCTATCAATTATGAGAACCAAGTCATTAACTACAAAAGAAAAATGTAAACACCATTAATTTGCCTGTTTGTCTAAATAAGAGTATATGGAAAATGGGAATAAATATGTATATACATTGATTAATGCAGTCCTCGCTAATTGATTCAAACAGATTGGTGTGCAAATATTTATTTGTTGTTGGATTGTTTGCTGAAGGAGATTTGTACACAAATGTTTGATTCGAACATGTTTCTAATAATAATTTCACTTTAAAAACAGGCTACATTATATATCTTCATCTAATTCATACATAGACAAACAAAAAAAGATAAAGGTACGTTTCTATCAGAGGAGATTCGAAGAGTTAACTAATCCTCGTGAGATACTTGCCACTCAAAACATTTCTGAGTATATTCTCAACTAATTCAAGTGTATGGTATAATTTTTTGACGAACTATGTTTGTAAAACCTGGCACAGGAAATGGGATAACACCTCAAGAATGTGGTATGTTCTCCAAAAAAGAGAGATTGTGTTTTGTTTGCAAATTATAACTTCATTTGAACTGGAAGCATCTAAAAGAACAATTCGTTCAGGCCAATGTCAACTCCCTACATCGATTTAAAAAAAAATTTTTTTTTCGTTAATCAGCTGTCGCCCCCATACGAACGACAACTCTCAGAAGTTCAGAAACTTGTACGAGCTAAGGACTAACGAGGTCTTACCATTGACCATGTGATTTCTAACACAGTTGCAGAATCATTCCAGCTTCAACCAGAGAAATTCTCTCGAGAAAAATATTCGGTTGAGGCGGGAATCGAACCCAGGGACTTCCGATCGTTAATGGACTGACACCTATCAGAAAACATCTACCCCCCTGGCTGATTCATAGCCAGTTTTCAAGTATGCCTACCGACTGTATGTGAAAAGTTTTCTTTCTTACACGGGGAATTGGGCAAATTTCGGATATGCGGTTGGTTATCTCGTTCACAGGCAGATGGAGCGATGACAAATCTGTTGTTTGTTGTCCTCTACTCTGAAGGAATTTGATTTTCGATTACTGGAAATCAACGACTTTATGTTGATAATAGACACTGCCTTGCACTGACGAGTAGCCAAACAGCCCGAAACCGGTCTGCAAGTGTGTTACAATAATTGAAAATTTATTGCGGCAGTTGTATCACTTGTATCACAGTTCAGTTGAGAATCCTGCACTGACACCTGTCGGATATAATTCAACGTCTTTCGTGGTATTAGCCAGGAGAGTAGTTGTTTTCTGATGGGAGTCAGTCCATTAACCTACAGTGTAAGGACTTGAGACTAGCCTGAACGGATTGTTTTTGTAGATGATTTGATTTATAGCCAGTTTTATAATATGCCCTCTGGCTATATGTGAATTGATTTGAACTCTCTGAAATGACTATGTGTATTCGATGAACAAGCTATACGAACAAAAATCATTTTTTGGAAAGGAAAATCTGGACTGTTCATTGACCTTTCTTGGCATTTTCAACTATAACAATGTGAAAGAAATGAAAGTTGTGATGGAGGCGTAGATTGGACAAACGTCATAGTTGGTCTTGATAAGTTACGGCGTAGACTCAAAGTCGATTGACTTCTCAAACATTCGATGTAGTGCAAGATATTTTTTGATATGAGTCTGTTGCAATTTCGTCAACATCCATATCTCACTTTGAGACTGGAAACCAAGTACCTATCTACAATTCATATTCAAGAAACTATTCGAGATGAATTTGATACTAGATTGTAGGTAGAGTTACAGTTTGTAGTTTGAAGATATCCAGCGTGTTAGGAATCACACGTTGAAAGATAAGACCTCGTTAGTCCTTAGCTCGCAGAAGTTTCTCAACTTCTGAGAGTTGTCGTTCGTATGGGGGCGACAGCTGATTAACGCAAAAACAGATTTTAAACAGATTTTCAAACAGCGAGGAGACTTCACTCCTTCGCTGCCTGATTTCTGTCGAAGCCAAAATTATCCAAATTTTGGGATCATTCAATGAGGAATTTTCAGCTTTCACAAAATAATTAAGGTCGGGTTTTCCCTGGCTTTTAGATTATTCACAATAGTGTCAACAACTTCAGATTGTTGCTTAGTGTATACTTGCGAGTATATCTTCGAAGCCAAATGAGAGAAAGATGGTAAGAGAGGTAATGAGAAAGCTATTAATGACTCGTAACAATTAACAGACTTTCTGGAAGCCGGAGTTGGGAATGAAGAATAGATTAAGTTGGCTGGCACAAGTTTTATGAGACAAAAAGTATCTGGAAAACCGTAAACAAGGTTTAATTGCATCAGCATAATTCCAACGAGTTGAGTGTTGCAAATACAACTTTCACATCTCAGAAGACGAAAGGTGGAAACACCATTAGGTTAATTAAAAGTTCTCTTCAATATCTTGAATCAAACTTCACAAACAGTAATGGTTCAGATGGCGAATCAACGTTGGTGAGAGAACTATTAAATTCAACTTTCTAATTATCGCATATTTCATGTGATCTTGTCAAACAGACGAAGTTTTGGATAAAGGCTGTTATCCTGAACGTATTGGCATCATTTAAATTGAAAATAAAATGCTCATAACTGTAAAGTACTCATATTCATGTTACTATTTCATGATGAATGCACTGATCCTATTCAAAAGCAATACATCATTTTATTAGCATATCAACCTGGCTTTAAAATGCATAAAATTACCTTAAATGTAATTAAAAAAACAGCAAGTATTGCTTGTGACAAAAAACAAAATACATTTCAAACAATGAACATTCCAAAAAAATAACCAACTGAAATATTAGACACTTTTCACAACTAAAATTTACTTTAGAAATGGAAAAAAATAATTTGTTAGCATTTTTAGATAATAATATAATCAAAGATGCAAACCGATGGACTGGTATCATAAACCAACTTTTTTTGGTATATTTTTGAGTTATTTTTCGAAACAAAAAGTCCAGAGTAAAATGGACAGAACTTGAAATCACGAGTAATTGCCACTTCCAATTCAGAATTCCATAACAAAAATCTCCAATTAATTGAAAAATACCTAGTAAAAAATTATTTTTCTAGAGCCCTTATTAGAAAAATAACTAAAGAAAGAAACTTCTCCTTTCAAAATACAGGAGTGAAACCCAAATAGCACAAAATTCCATTTGTAGAAAATTTATCTTATTTCTGCTTTTTCAAAATTGAAGATCCTGAAGTTTGTTTAAGAAAATAGCCAAGTGATTGAAACTTTGCACCAGTTGTTAAAATTTTTATAGCACATTTTTAATTTCTCTCTAAAAATGTCCGTATAGGTGAAAATGTATCAGAAAAGTTAAACTCCATTATGAGTTTATTATGTATACATGAATTGATGACAATTAACCGAACTTGTTTTTTTAAATAAAGGGGATATGTGTCAAAAATAAGCAAAACATTTACTTTATCCTAGTTGCATAATATTTGGCATATGGATATAAAATTGTCGTAGACACAACTTTTTCAAGTAACTTTTTATTAAATTCGATCTAGAAATGCTCTTTTTCAATAAAAAAAAAAAGTTGAATTTGACACACTGAACGTCAGTGGGTTGCAGTTGGCCGCATCATTTTGAATTAAATTCAAAGCACAAACAAGTGCCAATGTTAAACTTCATTGAAACTTTTCGAAAAAAAGTTTCTCGTATGCTGCGCACTTTAATGGTGACACTGTAGAATGTAGATTGATTTATTTTGAATATTAGTGATTTGAAGGATCCCAGTTTAGCTTTTATCATGAAGAAGCGGCATCCGCGGATTATTCACACTATTATTTTGAAAATTATCATTTTGAATGTTTTGTCAATAGTAAGAATGTATGTGTAGATTGGTAAGATTAAATAATATCATATTCAGTAACATATGTTATATGAAGCATGATCAAATTGAAAACTGTTCGCGCGTAACAGTTGAGCATTAACACATATCTTTCAAAGTTTTGATTCCTATATTTAGCAATCAACACCAAACCAACCAAAAAAACACATCTTTCTCGACAAATATAACTTTCACGCGATATTTATTTATTTTGAGAAATATTATCAGGCAGTAGATCAATTCAGCACGTGTCAATAACTCAATGTCAATGCAACTTCCAAAGTAGACTGGGTTGAATGAGTAATTTTTTTCAAAATGTTGTGAAATGAACTTTTGTTTAGAGCCATTTTTATTTGAAATCATTTTCCAAGTGACTACTAATGGAGTGTGCCACAACAGTGACATATCCTATTCTTGTTGAATACCAATTAATTTAAAAAGATACTATTATTATTGTTTGAATATTATAAAATATTAAGTATATATAATATTGAATATTCAAATATTACTTCTATTGGAAGTATAGTAGATCGGTGCAAATATCAAGCACGTACAATTTGGAATTTTGAGTAAATTTCACAACTACTTTTGTAAACTGAGATTCAGACAACTAAATGAATATGACCCGTGAAACGTAATCTTGTTCAGGCAAATCAATTCCTATAGTCCGTTCATAATTTGTCGATAGCACAAAATGAGGGCCCAAGTCATAAAACGGTCGTAAAACTCGTTAAATCATAGGCGGAGGTTCCTGAGATGTTTATTCATTAAATATAAAGCTTCAGTTTAT
>WOGN01010947.1:0-10207 GCA_015342105.1 Leptinotarsa texana | reverse complement strand
ATGTACAATGGGTCACATGTGGCGCTCAGGCCACATGTGACCCATTGTACATCCTCCCGAGGAGTTGTCTTCCTAGGTAATCGTCTATCCTGCCCTTTCCAGAAAAGTGGATAGGTCACTAGAAGACATCTCCTTTTATGTCGGCAGGTGCCGACAGTTTCATCTTCCTGTTCACACATCCTGCTTAGAGGTGTGTCCACTAGCCCCATATTATGGAGTTGTTTCCTCAGTTAACAGTGGCCAGTCAGAAATCCTACTGTTAAGTATAGATTTTTCCTGGTCATCGCCAGATATTTCTTCGGCGCCAGCTTCCCAGAGTCGCCCAGGGTGATCCATCCCATCTCTTTAGGGATGAAGCATTGGCAAGTTCCGCAATTATCAAAGGTATCAGGCCGTAGGTACCACTGGGTCCTAAATTTCTTAGATGTTATTGTTGTGAGAAACACAGTTAATTTTGGAATCGTGTTGAACCTAGATATTTTATCTAATTATTGCGTCCCAAGTTTATGTTGTAAATGCTATATTCTAATAACTCTTACATGTTCGTCTGAAACATCCACGACTTTTGAGTTATTCACCTTCAATAATCTTGACCAAGTATCTTGTATTTTTTTCCTTCATAATCAAAAAAAAACTATGAAATGTATTTACTTATTGGTGTTGATACTCTGGGTGGTTCAGCAAAGGGCAAAGTTTTTCATTTGTAATAAATCAACCCAAATGTTCAATCCTAAAAGTCCTGGACTGTAAACTCCAGCGAATATATAATAATATGAGATAGTGATTTATTACCCGAAAATACGTTTTCATCTTTTATTTCCAAGTCAATGTGCACTTCAAAATATCTTCTTTTAGATTTAACAGGATCCAGCAACATCCAAAGTGTCTCCAAAATACGCTGTCCCTTTTTAACGAAGTCTCTTATCAGTTTACTGAATTCTTTCAATTTCTTCTCATAAAAAAGATAAAAATCTATACCGTAGAATTCGAGAGCAAAACGGTCGGTGTCTGACAACCTCATTATACGATAGAATTCCAAAGGAAAAGTGCCGCGAAAAGAAAATGATTAAAAATTAGACGTCTCTATCTTATAATTCCCATCTCTTTTCCCAATCTGATCATTCTGATGGGAAAGTTCGTCGACTATCGACGCGACAGGAAACACTCAGAATTGCCATTCTCGGTTCAAGACCTGAACTCCTGATGAAGTTTGATCACAGTCAAATCAATAATTTCCTGTTGCCACCGTTGAAACAGAGGGGTACATTTAGATTCATCATAGTACGCTAAATATTTTAGTTTTCAAAATTTCATTCTCAATACTTAATTTTTTATTTTGAATTGGGCTTGTTTATAATTACTACTGGTACCCGTTATAAATTCAAATAATGTTGAAATTACACAATTTGGAGTGTCATTCCTTCATTACAAATTGAGTATTAAAGACATATTCAGTATTATATAGTAAATAAAGGCGATGACTATTAACTCAGGCTTGTTCTTAAGGACTGTTGAGTTCAGCAATGCATTTGTGATTCAGTCTTGCACCACTGATGCCACTAAGATTTAGGCAAAGCCTCGGTAGATAATAACATTACACTGAGGTGGGTTAAAGGGCACGACAGGAGTAAAGGTAATCGCTTTGCCGACTCATTAGCCAAGGAAGCGGTTGGACTATGAATTTCAGGACCCAGTAACACCTACGGACTGATGGCTTCGACAATTGCGAAACTAGCCAAACGTCACACCCATGCTCAATTCCTAAAGAGATGGGAAGGAATCAAATGATGCAATTTTGTCACCCTGGGCGACCCTGGGAAGCTGGAGCCGAAGAAATATCTGGCCATGACCAGGAAAAACGTACGTTTAACAGTAGGCTATCTGACTGGCCACTGTCAACTAAGAAAACACCTTGCTATTATGGGGCTAGTGGACACACCTGTATGCAAGAGGTGTGAATAGGAAGATGAAACTATCAGGCATGTCTTATGCGATTGTCCAGAGTTATCGTCAATAAGAGAGTGTGTGTTAGACAAGTCTTGGCCTACAGCTGCCGATATAAAGGAGATGTCTCCTTAGTAACCTCTCTACCTTCTTTGAAAGGATAAGATGGACGACGACCTAGGAGGACGACGACCTAGGAGGACAACTCCTCGGGAGGATGTACAATGGGTTACATATGGCCTTAGTGATATGGGCCTACACTCACCCTCCCTACTCTATCAGATAACAGATACATACATTTTATGGACGAGCATTTTCTAATGCTGCAGAAGCATTTTCCTAATCGAACGGTACCGGCAAGAGAAACGTTCGAGCTAGTCGATCGTAGCTTGAGGGAGACAGGTAAGTCTAATGGATAATTAATGAACCTTTTTTCTAAAGTACGAAAAATCACTCAATAGCAGCGATAGTAGTTCGGTAGAGACAAACACTGCCTAATCCTCATATAAACATATGGTAAAGTACAATTTAAAAAAATGTTTTCAACAGAAGAAAATGTTCCTGAAGCAAAACTAAAATTTGCAACTGTGAAGGATAACAATGTTGTAACATTAAAACATTGGCTTATGCCGTAATTCAAAAGTAACGGGAAAAAAAGTGAATTAATAGACAGGTTAGTATACAGACTCTAGTAAAATAGTAGCGGTAGATTCAAACTGTAATAAAGGAAATTTAAAATAATTATGAATTTCAGATTTATTTCTTAGTGAAATATGAATCAAATATAGATGGTAATGAAATAAATCTAATTAAATGTAATAAATAAATATAAATTAATAAACGATTGAGGTTATAGGTATCTCATTCTAATCAATGGTAATTAACTATGAAAAATTTACTATTCATTTCATGTTTAGAGCATACATTTGAATATTTATTTATTTATTGCACTGTTAAATCCACTCTCCTCGAATCATGTTTTATAAATGGTATAAAAAAAAAAAGTTTTCTTCCGGATATCGATTATCCGACGTACAATTCGTAAAACAGCAATGCTTTGTTGGCATTGTAGTAGCACAAAATAATTTTTTATATTAGATTTATATTTTTAAGTAATAAATTAATATTACGGAAATAACACTGTTTTACATGTCAATAGTTTATGTTTGTCCCTACTACTAGTGCTGCCTCTCGTGACACGTTTGCTGTACTTAGGAAAAACGCTCATTGGAGCATGGCGTTTTATTTCGAAATTATTACAGGAACAGTTTTGCCAAAACGAGGTGTTGAGGGCGCCCCTAGAGCTGTGCGTACCATTGTATTGGAGGAAAATATTTTGGAAGCTTCTGATGATCCTTCAATGATCATCAGAAATCATCAGAACAGTTCCATACATCCAATTCCACTACTCATAGAATAATTAGGGAACAACTCCTCAACCCATATCACATCCAGAAGGTAGGTACATGCCATGACACCTGAATATTTTCCAGCACGACTGAAATATGCCAATTAGTTCATGGATAAGCAAAGAGATGATATGACTTTTATTCATTGAGTTTTATTCGCTCATGAAGCAGGTTTTGGTAGAAATGGAGTAATCAACTCGATTCATTCTACATGACCGACTGAATGGCGAACGTTATTTGGTGTTCCTTCAGAACGACTTGAACTTTTGGAATATGTTCTATTGCAAACCCAAAGAGATATGGGGTTTATGCATGATGGCGCTCCTCCTCATTTCAGTTTGATTTTGCGGGGTCACCTGAACCATATACATCCACAATAGATGGATTGGTAGAGGTGGACCATATGCATGTCCACCGCGGTCCCCGGATTTGAATCCATTGGATGTTTTTCTATGATGGCATCTATTCACACAAGAGATGCCCTGTTGAAGCCATACGAAAAGACCCTGGAATGCTATTTTAAGTACAGAGAGGGTGGGGTGTCTTCCACAGACTACGAAAATTTATTGAAAGATAAGGGGGTCATATCAAGCAGTTTTTATAGCGGATTTTTCATTTTTGTTTGCTCTTGAGGCTTGCGATTGATATTTATGAGTTTTGTTAAGTTAACATGTTTGCATTATGAAAATTCGTTATGAACATTTTACCTATCATTTCTATTTTAATTCAAAATGATTCTTTTTGTGTATAATAGACATCTCAGATTGGATGTCGTCGAACAAAAGTGCATTTTTATCAAAAATCTTTGCTCCGTTCGATTTTCACATGATCACTGTCATTCAGAAAATTGTCTAAATAACCTGAATTTGTTGAAAAATACTCAAAAATATCTGTCATGTCAAAGTTTTGAGATGTGGACCATCGGGGGTAGTCCGTTCCTGGCTTTATAGCACAACTGACTCCTGCATGAAAGCTCATCAAAGCAGTTCATTTGTTTAGTCAATCTCCCAAAGGTTGGTTGATTTTGAATATTCACTTGAAAAGTTATCAAAGAATAATATTTTTCATTTTGCAACTTTGAGGGACCGTAACTTAGTAACGAAGGATTTCTGGAACAAAAGTTATGTGAAGTACTGAGGGTATTTTGACCCCATCTATATATTCCCGAGAGGAAAAAAAGAATTCCAGGGACACCCTGTTTAGTATATTAGAAAGATCATACTAATCATTGTATTTTCTGTATTAAAATTAATGAATTATTCGTTGTATTTATTTTCCTATGCAATCAGTTTTATAAATACACGTAGTGTGTTAAATAGAGATACAGCATGTCATTTTACAATTTGTATAGATACTTCACTATTTCATAGATACTTCACAATTTGAATTTATCTACACGAAACAAATGAAAATATTATCTACATGTTATTATCCATAAATAATTGTTCATTCTAACAATCGAAACGTCACGTGAAAAAATTTGGTATAATTTCTTTTGTTATTTTTCATTTCCGTTATTTTAATTTAATTATTTTGTCTCTTTATATAAATGGCATTCATTTTCATTTCAGGAGATAATAATTTGTTTCCTTTAAAAATCAGTATTCTAATTTTTTTATACTCATTGCTTATTCACTCTTTTTGACAATCGATAATTGCGGTCCGGTTATTTTCAGAATTTCCGTTATTCCTTTGCATTTAATTTATTCTCTAATTGATTTCAAATATTTTAAGACCTTTTTAGACAATAGAAGTTCGAACATGTAACATTCATGAAAAAATAAAACAGATTACCTCTTCCTTTGTATGACAAAATTAATCTCTAATAGGAGTAGGTATATAAAAATCCTGTGTAACTGTGTGGTTTCACTCCTCTGAAACAGTTCGGCCGATTTTTATGAAAATTTTTGTGTATATTTGATAGGTATGAGAGTAGATCGTAAATTATATTTGATATCGTATGATGATTAGAGAGTCCCTACCCAGAGAAAAAACATTTTTTGGCGAAATTGCTGGTAGTTTTGCTTGGCAGAACGTTTGCCGAATCAGCTAATATAAAAATATTAAATTATGAGTAACTGATTTTTTTTTAAATTATAAACAATATAAATTGAAAAGACCTATATTTTTGATAAAAGAACTAAATATAAGTAAAAACAATAGAACTGGTACCTCTGGCATAGAATAAATCAAAACCAAGCACGTTTCCCAGTCACCAGACGCGCGATTCACCAATCAAGTTGACATTTTCAGATGATGAAAAAAACGACTTTTTATTTCTGAAACTGGCCCCTATTTATATCTTACAGCGTCTACCTTTACTTTTCTATTCGCACCAATAATTTTTTTGCTTGTTTTAAATAAATATAATCAACCTAAAATACGTAGGTATTTTAATTGATCGATCTTTGTAATGTTAACTTAGTAAGTCAGTGTAATCAAAATTTATGGGATGGAAATCGCCGATGTTGATGAAAATCCATAACGTGTTTACTAAAAAAATCATAACGTATTTAATAGTGAAGATAAGCCAGAAGATGTTATTGTATAGCGAAACACGAGTGTTACGTTTTTGTAAAACTGTTTATTTAAAATCTCATAATAGTATTCCTTGAATAAATTCAAAATTTGTTATTATCGTATCTGTTGTTTATAAATGAAAATTACACTACTGTTAACAAACAGGGGCAGTTTAGAAAGGGTTAAAAATTTACCAAATAGGTAATCGATTTATGTGGATACAAATTTGAATTGAAATCATAATTTGTCTTTTTGAAATCAGGTCTAATTTAAAATAAATTTTTTCGTTTGTAAATTTCACAAATGAAGAAAGATATTTAAATTCACAAAAATATTTGATCAGTCACATTCCTGTCATCTATTTTGCGGAGATAAAACAAGAGTGTAACAATATTGAGACAATGATAGAAACTTCGTCTATAGACGAATCTTTTCACGAGCTTCAAACCCTCTACATTAGATGTCGCGACTTACCTAAAAATATGAAAATTCAAATATAGAATTTCTAGTGAATTCAAATCTTTATTACCTACTATTCTCCCGTTTTCCGTATGCCCAATATGGTACGTATCTGAATATAATCATTCTTTTTGTTGTAATTGACATTACTTGGATTGACTTGGACTGACATTAACACCAAACCGTTTAGTCGTTCCTGGCTTGTGGAGTTTCTTAAATAAGTTTTGGGGCGTTTCAGGGACACATGTGGAAACAGGTAGTGTCGCCAAGATCTTCAAAAGTTTGTATGCACATTGCCGTAAGGTTTTTTCATTGTGTTTCAGGAAAGTTTTTTTAATATTCTCTTTCAATACCTCATTTCATTTTGCCAAGAACTTTATAAAATTTCTAACGGATTTTATAATTCCAATAGTATCTGTATCTGTAGAGTAGGGAGGGTGATTGTAGGCCACAGCACTTAGGCCCACATGTGACCCATTGTACATCCTCCCGAGGAGTGGTCCTCCTAGGTCATCGTCCATCTTCTCTTTTCCAGGAAGGTGAACAGGTCACGACGAGACATCTAATTTATATCGGCAGGTGTAGGCCAAGACTTGTCAAATACACAGTCTCCTATTGACGATAACTCCGCATAGGATATGCCTGTTCAAACATCCTGCATAGAGATGTGTCCACTAGTCCCATATTATGGATCTGTTTTCTTAGTTGACAGTGGCCAGTCAGAAATCCTACTATTAGGCGTAGACTTTTTCTGGTCATCGCCAGATATTTCTTCGGCGCCAGCTTCCCAGAGTCGTCCATGGTTATCCTAGCAAGATTGCACTCTTTGATTCCATCCCATTCTTTAGGATCGAGCATAGGTGTAACGTTTGACTAGCTCCACAATTGTCAAAGTTATCAGGGCGTACGTGCCACTGGGTCCTAAAATTCTTAGTCCAACCACTTCCTTGGCTAAAGAGTCGGCAATGTGATTACCTTTACTCCTGTCGTGCCCTTTAATCCACCACAGAATAATGTTATTATCTACCGAGGCTTTCGCTAAATCTTGGTGGCACTCATTACTAGCCAGTTCTGTTTGAACCACGCTGGTATTTTTTCCCATTCCCCACTTAATCCTTAGGCTTAGTGATTTGGGGTACACTCCACATCCTGAGCGTTCTTTGGTTTTTGAGCCGTCTGTATATATGCGTATTGCATCGGTAGCATCTGACTGAGTTCTGTTTTATTTGTACCTATTTTGTAGGCTGTATTAAACACAAACCTAGGTTCAATTGTACTGGTTGCCTGCAGTAGAGGTGGCGCATTAAGCGCTTCTCGCCATAGGCTCAGCCTCAATTGACCCATTCCTACTTCGAGGTTTACACCAGCCGTGCGCAATCGTAACGTGGCCATTAACGCAACCTCCTTAACGTACAGGTCCAGAGGGGTCAGACCAGTTATCATATCATATCTGCGATATAAAATAATATCTCGAGCCAATTCATAAACTTCGAATTGATTTGATCAAGTACAACATAATGACTCTACTATGAAGTATGATGAACACCGAAATATCAACAGTTAATATATGTGACGATATTAACTGATGACAATTCATGTTGTGAAACAATACCTATACAACACTTCAGCACGTGCTTTACTATACAATGGCTTCTCGGGCATCTTCATACTTTACGAACATGCCTGAAGGAGCTATTGTATAGTGAAACACGTGCTGAGATATTGTGAACTGTTTAGCCAAAATCTCACAATGAAGAGTTATTTATGAAATGAATAGCAATTTACAAGTAGATCAATGTAAAATTACTTAATTTTTGACCCACTCAGGGTGGAGTTGTTGACATTTTGGAAGATGGAATTCACTGGGAACCACACTGACTGCATAATAGAAACTAATGTAAATATCACACCCAAATACTTGATGAATACTCACTTCGAAATTGTGTACGTAGAAGCAATTCGATATAATTCTAAATACTTCAGCAATATTATGTGTATATATTCAAAAATGTGCTGGATTCATTTATATTGTAAATAGTTTTTTATGAGTAAACATTATCGTGTATTCCTATCAATGTGATAATATATGATGTATAATAAATCATGTTTCATTTACAACAATTAAAAACTAAACTACTTTCCATACTAATTATAATCTAAAAGAACAATTCATTCAGGCCAGTCTCAACATGGCAATGTTACTAACTTGGTTAATAGCACGAAGGGCGCTGGATAATATCCGACAGGATTCAGGGCAGAATTCTTCACAGAAGCAATTCCTGCATAAGCTGTTGGCGATACAAATGCCGCATTTGATTATCAATTATTGTAGACCGGTTTCGGGCTATTTGGTCTCTCGTCATCATCATGAAGTCGATTATTTCCCATAAATAAAAATCAAATTCTTTCGAGAGTAGCATTCCTCGAACGAGGCTGAAACGAACGACAATCAACATATTTGCCATTGCCCCATCTGCCCGTAAACGAGGTACGAACCAACCGCATTTCCGAATGGGCCAATTCCTTCACATATAATGGGCATTTTTGAAGGCTGGCTGTAAATTAAATCAAACAAATAATTACTTTCCATGCCTTTATAGCAATACAAGAAATCAGAAGAGGTATCAATGTCTCCAGAATTTTGAAGTGTTATTGATGTCTTCTTCAGTTTAAGAGCCTTTTGAAGTCAAGAATCGTGTAGTATGGCATAGTTGAAATCGTACAGTTGAAAACATGTCAACACATAAGCAAAATGTAGTCATTATTAATGAGAATGAAGTTTGTTTACTCTCGCAAGTAGGATACTATACATTCTCTATGACTCATAGGGAAATTTCAAAATAGGATTCATTTGAGAAAATAGTCCTAATGAGGGTAATACCATTAAATTTCATAACAAGAAGCAACCTATACTTTCTATTATTGCTAATTCATTCAATTTCAAATAGTTTGAAAATTACATTTTTCAAATAATAAAAAAATTCACAACCCTCTTTAAGATTTGAACCCAGATATTGAAATATCAGTTGGAGTCATCAACCCAAGCAAGTTATCTCCGATATTGAAAATATCATCCCACTTGTGTTTGTCAATAATCTAAACTGGTAGATACGCAGATATAAGTGATGATGTTTTCTAATTATACGAGGTCACTTCGAGAGTGCTGCTAGATCACCTAAGATGACATCCTTAGACTTTTTGTGGAAATACGTGAAATCCAGAGTAAACGCTACTCAGCTGCATTCTATTCCAGAACTCGTACATATAAAAAGAGATGCTCGCAACGAAGTTACCTCAAAATTAATTCACAATGTAAGACATGAATTTGTAAATAGACATCTTCATTATCAGGAAGTGAATGTTGAACATTTTGAAATTCTATTGGGATCAAGTTGATCGTTTCATTGAAAGATACTAAAGATGACGACTCTCTACGACTGCATATAGACTTCTGCACATCACTAGTTTCACAAATCACCGGTAGATACACAGGTATAAGTTGATGTGATGATGTTTTTTTATTATACGAGGTCACTTCGAGAGTGCTGCTAGATCACATGATATGACGTCCTTCGACATTTTGTGGGAATACATGAAATCTAGAGTAAACGCTACTCAACTGCATTCTATTCCAGAACTCGTACATATAGATAGATGGATAGATAGATAATATATTACCTTTTCATGCCATTTGTACAATGTATAGGTTCGTCACATAGAATAAGAAATATTGTACAGTAAATAAAAATTGTATCACGCAAATATCACAAGAAACAATATACATTGTTACATCATATTAAAAGATTAGACTCATCAATTTTCATGTATGGTTCATATACTCATTCAGATCATAAAAACATCTATTCGAAAGAAAT
>WOGN01010946.1:0-10207 GCA_015342105.1 Leptinotarsa texana | reverse complement strand
GAAAGGCAAAGGAAGCGAAACTGTCTATTGTGAAATGAAGTAACACCCGTCAATAAAAGTATTTTGATTTGACTTATTGTTTTTATATGTGATTTGTTAGTACGGAAAAGAAGCAAAAAATCGACAGTGAATGCAGAACGTTCCAAGAAAAATGGAACTTTCAGTATTTTGTGATTGAGTCCAGTAATAAGGCGCTATGTTCAATTTGGGAAGAAACCATAGCTGTTCTCAAAGACTATAACATTGAACGACTCTATGAATCAAAACATCTTCAAAGTTACTCCAAGTGTTCAGGAAGTTTGCGGAAGGAAAAATTTGAAGATTTAAAACGCGGACTCAAATCGCAGCAATCTTTGTTTACCAAAGCGAATACTGAACAATAGTCTGCAACCTGCGCCAGCTTTCGTGTGGCTCTTAAAATCAGAAAACGTGGCAAACCATTCACCGATGGAGAAATGATAAAAGAATCCTTGATTGCAGTAGGCCAGGAAATATGTCTCGAAAAGGTGAATTTATTTAAAAGTGTCAGTTTGTCAGCAAACACCGTGGCTCGGAGGGTGCAAGACATCTCACAAAAATGGACATCATGAGTGGTTTTCTCTAGCATTGGATGAGTCAACAGGTGTGTCAGATACTGCTCAGGTGTTGATTTTTATTTGCGGAGTAAATAAAAGCTATGAAGTGTTTGAAGAACTTCTTGATATTGATAGTATTCACGGCACGACAACTGGGGCAGATATTTTCCAGGGAGTTGAAAATGCCATTAATAAAAAGAACCTTCGATGGAGAAATTTGAAATCTATAGCAACTGATGGAGGTATTGAATTTGAATTTAATCTGTATTTTTTTTAATTTACTTGGGGTGCTGCGCGAGGCCCCTCCAAGAGCGAGGCCCCGGGCGATTGCCCCGTTCGCCACCCCTTAAGGCCGCCTCTGGCCGTTCCTAGTCATCTCCAAAATGTCCACCTTGTACAACAAACATCACCACTACCTCTCGTGTCCGTCCATTCACCCAGGTAAACTATTCGTAATCCCCATAAATCGCTTTCAAGGTCAAATAATCATCTCCATTTTCGACAATCATGTTCCTTTCCGATAGAGCTCTCCAACCCGCTGGCTATATCCACTCGGGTTTAAACCCATCCGCAGCAGAAAATTTCATACTCCATAAACGGCTTCATCAGTATTTGGACTTCGTCCTCAGTGAATTTGTGCCAAGTCAGACTAAAGGCGCGGAGTCGGCGGGGATAGCAACATAGAACCGCGTCGCAACGTTGCCAACTTTCCGCTTCCCTATCTCCGGTCCCGAACCCATGCAGGCCTCTCGATAGCCGAGGTAATCCGACAGCGCATGTGTCGAACCAACCAGAATCTTTGTTCGACCTTCGCTCTGCCGTATGGATTTTTCCGTTTTGAGCATTGGATTTGGTGTTTACTTCTGCCTAGCAAAGCAACCTGAATATCATTTGGCGGGGGAAAAGAAAACGGATCCCTCTGTTTTCTGACAGATAGGCTGCTTATGGGGACAATTAAACCTGGCTACATCGGAAATTTAGTTCGATAAGCTGAACGCTTGATTAGAATCATCAGTTTTTAGAACCATTACGTCGAGTCCTAGAAATATTCTCAACCTAAGGTGTATACAGGATCCAGCAAGAATACGCTTGGAGGAAAACTTGCACAAAAAAATAAATCAGTATCTGAAACCACACACTTACAATACGGCATAAAGGGTTAAAATAGTCGACAGCAGTTCGGTTTTTGACCTCTGACAGTAACAGGACAACCTCAAGGTTAATTAGGGGTTTCAATTTACGTTTTAAACATCAGTGAGTACCTATATAGGCACAACTTCTTTGTAGACTCCCTCATCCTTAATGTCAAAATGGAAGAAACTGCTGATAACAAATCCTTTCCATTATTTTTTATAATGAATCATTCCATTTCATTCCTAAACCTGTAATTTCTAGTTTCACTGCATTGGAATGCTCGTCGTGCTTACGACACGCTATTTCTGTCTCGCTTTCATGGCTTGACTCCCCTCTAGCTAGAATAGAATGGACCCGACCGATTGCTGTACTTTTCCAGCGATAGTGGAATAAAAACGAAACGAGGTTTGCAGCTGTTCTTCTTTTCTGTCTTCTCTGTTCATTTTAGCATTTTTATTTGATTGATTCGCTGTTGTACCTAATTTACAAACAAATGTTTGGAAACAAAACTAGATGGCTCTGATTATTTTCAAAAATTATAGTAATAATAGTTAATTAGAGATCAATATAGTAGATATATTGGTTTTTATGAAACACCAATGATCCCATGCTACAAGTGTGGGTCCAAAAGTTATCCGCCTTCTGGTGACTTTGAACAAACCTACATTTTAAATATTCATGGCGGAGTAGCCGAACTTTTTTAGGATTTATATCAATTTTGGTAAATTGAAAAACGCAACCGCAACCTTCTAAAGTAAAAAATGAAGCCAAAGAAATACCCTTTTGTATTTTGCTTTTGATATTTTTTGCAATTTACTGATAAAATTTATTAGTCTTATATTTTTATTGGTATTATAATTTTAACAAAATAAATAGACTCGAGATACAGATGGTTTGTCAGTATTCTGATCAATTTCGTATTATAGTGTAAAGGGGTTATTTTGAAGAACGAGCGCAAGAACTGAAATTGAATATTTTGAAAAATCATCCTCCACTATATGTTAATTTATTTTTTGATTACAATAATTGTAATCTTTTATTGATACTACAGATCATACTGAATGACGAGTGAAATAAAATTTTTAAAATAGAAAAATATGAAAAAAAGTTGTTTCAGACAAAATTGTCTGAAAATGAATGTTTTTTTGATCTTCTCCACTAAAAGTTACAAAGCAGAGAAAAAATAAAGACATCAATGAAACTCTGGGTCATAGACCAAATTGTATACACAGTGAAAAAGAGTGTGATGGCTATTCTAGCTTCCCCTGTATATTGACACTTCCACCTTCCACATATGGAAAACAAATAAAATAAAAATTAATTAAAAGTCAACATTATTGAAAATGCTGTAATTCAGTTGAATCGAAGCACAAGTAATTAAAAAAAAAGCAAAATGACTAAATAGCAAAACATTGTAAACATGCTAATTTGTGAGAAAAACACAAATTATTGTGACCTGAAAGGGAGACGGCTCAATAAAAAAGTGAAATAAAAATCAATGAAATAAAACATCACGATAAATTTTGAAAAATGACAAAAATAATTAAACAATTAAAATTAGTTTGAAATCTTTTTACAATTCCAAATGTTATTTTTTTTATAATTCTTTATCATTAATCTTGATATTTTATAGTGTTGTATTTTCATATTTCTATTGTTTATATTTGATACTGTTTAATCCATAGGTAGTCAATTATTTTCCATTCAGATCACAATAATATGTTTTCATTACTTTTTTTTTAAATTACTTCTAAAATAGCCGAATATAACGTCCCAATTACGTTTAGTTGTTTAGTATATTCAATAATTTCAATATTTAATTGATTTCAACTTGTTAGCTTGAAAGCAAAGTTCTTTTACATACAGGGTGGTGCATCAAAAATGTACAAGGCACATTCGTTTGTGAGGGGTACAAATGTTGGCCCACTGCAAAACTCTTAACCCTCTAGCTTCGTTTTTGAAAATAGGTACACTCGTTCAGAAGATATGGAGCTTTGAAGAGGCAACAATATATTCCTGGAAAAATTCGAAAATTCTATTGAATTCACTCAAAAACTTACCGTATTGATGAAGTGAATGCAGAGAACAAGCAACATACATTAATGATTCGTCCTGTAGGTCTTTCAATAGCTCAGGTGTAGTGCAATACATTCAGTTTTTATGTGTCTATACAAAAATTAGAGGACTCAAGTTGGGTGACCGAAGAAGCCTCTCAATGCACCCCTTGGTTCTATCCAGAGACCCCGAAATCTAGAACGATCATTTCATCTATATATGTACAGGATCGTTCTTTAAGATATTGATATCATTTTAAAACGAATCCAGGTACCAATCAGCTATTATATTTCCAGAGCATAGCTAGTTCCTAAACTTAACAGGAATTTGTACGACTTGCTGTGGCCAATTTTCTTGTACTGAGAGTACCATTGCAATTCGTTCCAATACGGTCTATATTCATTCTCTTTGACAATAAATGAGGAATGGTACTCTCACTCGAGGAGATAAAGTTTTTGCAATGATGTTTAGCTCAAAGCTGGTCCCCCTTACAAACACACAAATGTGTTTATTGGAAATCTTCGCATTGATAACGCATCAAAGAATTTCAACTTCCTAACGTGTGACTAGGGTTATTAGTTGTCCCTAAAATGTGACAATAGCGGTAGTTTGTAATGCCAAAGGGCCAAGAATATGTTATGATAGTACATCCTAATTGAGCCATCATGAAACCCTAATTGAGCATATATTTTTTGACAGAACCCTAGCTGCTTTTTTCGATAAGTGTTCATATAGTAGTTCAAATATTTTCATGTTAGCACTCGATGAAGGAAAAATTTCAAATGAAAAATAATCATTGTAATGAAACAACTATTTAATGTGAAGAATCCAATTTTTCAACTTATAGTACTAAAATTAGGGACCCCAGAGTTCCGTGGACCACCATTTAGCAATCTAGGTATTAAACCATTGGAATCTTAGGTTAGGAATTATTCGAAGTCGGTAGCTGATTGCTTCAAAGGACCCAAATAGTTACCAAATTGTAGTAAAAATGACACGGAACCATTGAAAACCCGTCTGTTGGTGGTTCTTAGACAAATCCGTCGCTTCGCAGGAGTATTTGAACAACACGAGTAGCAATAAGATAATAAAGCAATCAGTATTACTAAAAGCAATTGAGCAAAACTCACATCTCAGATATGAAAAAGCAGAGATCTAATTTGGTACTCTATTCGATCAGGTACTTATGTTTTCTGGACATGTCAAACCCAAGGTACCATAAAACGTCATCTCGTTCAAACAGCTAAGATGATGACAATATCATTCATTGCTAATATTTGACTCTGCTTGTTGCTTCGGGTATACTAATGACAAACCCCTCGTACTTAGCCTGATGTCGACAAATTCCTAAAATTCTACCTGTGTATGCTCCTCTTTCCGGAAGATTAAAGTGTAAGGGTCGCTATAGCTTTACTAAAGTTTCCGAACAATATACCTGGCATTACTTGAGTGGAATTCTCCCAACCCAGTCGGAATTAGGAAAAATAATGTTGGCAAGTCAGATGGCCTGTGAGGCTGAAATACTTGAATGTAAATACAATTATATTCGAATGTAAATACAAAATACAAATCGAAAAGCCAGGAAAACTCTTGCTTACCTGGTTTTCTCAACTACTTTCAAGAAATTATATAACATATCTACCCGGATAGGATAATAGAGGGTCAACAACCTGATTCATTATAACCGTAAATGCTGTTTACATCATCATGAAACAACCAATATAATTGGCCTCATTGTTAATAACAATGCCTGACAATCTCAGAAAATCTTTATAGGACCATTGGAAAATTATTGGCGAACACTCCAAAATTTTGATTTAAAAAAGAAAACAAGTCCTTGATTTCGGGGCTTCCAAAATATAGGTTAGTCCAACGCTAAAGGAAAATGGTACATTGTGTTCAATACCTATTATAATTATTATTGCATTTCAAAACGCGCAAGGTCGAGTACACAAACCTCATTTCCATCAATTCACCACAACCTAAGTGGCGGTGAAACCTCTGCATACATAACGAATTAACCTAAACCTAGCGACGCCAATGACGTAACACCCCCCACCATTCTGAACAAGCAGGCATATCTCGCCTGTACAATAACATTTGAAAAAGAGAGCAAGTACGATCCGACAATATGAACAAGAGAGAAACAAAACATCCGGTTAGTGCTGAAACCTAGATAGGTATAACCTAACAATTTCCTCTCAATCACTCAGGTTTATCCCGCGTCATTCGCATTCTCATTAAGTCGTTTCTAGCCTGTGAAGTTAATCGAGACAACGGGGACATTGAGGTTAAGTATCGGAAATGTTGATAACGTTATGATGAATTATTTGTAAGTACTTACCACCACAAAAACGGTTCAACAGTTGGATTCTCTCATCGAAAAACACCCCATAAACACTCAAATCGTTCAGGTAACAGTTTTCCACAAACACGGACCGCAACAACTGCTGTTTTGTTCAACGTGAATTGGAAACAGGCAGAAAGAGCGTGAGTTGGTCTGGCCTAGGCCGACGCTGTTGCCGGCTCTACGATGAGCTTCCCGCGCACAATCCAATGTTCGCAGTACCCGTTTTCGTCAGCGTATTTAACATCGTCAGTATCGTAAGTTAATTTTTTGAATTGACGGCGGCAGTAGACAGGAACAACATCTATTTTGACAACCGGAAGTTGAAGTGATCGTCAGGGGTTCCTTGATTTCGCTTCTAGGTAAGTTATTTAGTTGGTGATGGTGATTGTGGAAGAAAAGAAGAAGAATGTAGAGGCATCGTTACTAAGATGTAATAGATCGGATCTCATGTACGAGGGGACATCAAAAAGTATTGTTAATTTTAACCTTGTATTTTTTCTTCACTGATAATATTGGAATTGACAGTTGATTGTGAAAAATATAAAAATGTGGGTATGTCAATTCACGAATTTTCTTATAATTTGGTCATCATTATACAATGACGTCAGGGAAGATTGATACGAGGGGTTTGCAATATGATAATGGATTCTTAGTACCAATAGTGACTTTGATCAGGCTGAAAAGAAACTGTTACTAAACAATATTGAATATATTGATGAAAAAAAAGCTGAACAACGATCACATTGACACATTTTAGGAATTTCAACAGAAAGTGTCGGGTATCATTTGAACTAATATTATTAACACACTAGAAAGATGGCGCTGATAACAGCGTCATCTTGTGAACGAAGCACCAAGCGGGGATACTATTCAATATTTGGCGTGGTATTAGCCGGGGAATTCGTTGTTTTTCGGCATACATTTACCAGAACCTACGGTGTAGGTAGTTGGTAGAGATGACTGTTTCGGAATTTTATTTCAAAATATTTATTTTCTTCTACGTATGGATCTCTTCACGATACCTTTTTCAGGAATTCCGGCAGGTTTTCTTTTTGGGATAGACTATAATAATGTTCTTTTTAGTTAGTATAATTCACTTATTTTTTCTGATGTCTTTCCTGTAAATGCCAGTGTTTTTTCATACTGATAGAAGATGACGAGTTTGTACAGTTTTGAATAGTGTTACTAGGAGATGAAAATAATAATTTTTTGTAAAATTAAAGGGAAAAAACAATGTTTGGGATATTCATAGCTAAAATGTTATAATCGTGATTTCAGTGTTTTTTAAAACTATATTAGCCAAAACATATTGATTTCGTATTAGCATTTAAATTTGATGACTTCAATTATTTGTCATAAATATAACTGAATAAGTGTAAAACATTTAGAGAGGTGATTCCTCATCGAAAAAAAGATAGGATCTCTCATATAAAGAAACTTCATTGGAGCATCCCTTGTTAAGATACAGCCTTTCACAGGGGGTACATAAAATTTGTATAACATTTTTTTTCACAAGCACTGAAAAAGTTACAATATTCAAATTAACCTGACGTTTTGTACTACCAAAAAGACACTTAGCCAGTAATTTATTTGGTTTACCCCATGGTTGTAAGGGGTGGAAAACGCAACCCTTAAAATTTATTTCCAAGGTAACTTTTTGTCTTATTATTTGCTTACCATTTAAAAATTTATTTTCGATAGCATGTTTCATTCTAAACAAAAAATGTCTCTTGGGTTTTTTGCCCAAAAAAAACTCTGCACTCATCGATGATGCGGTTTCTTAAGTCCTCTACATCGCGAACAGGAGTACGTTAAACTAAATGCTGTAAATGGCCCCAAATAGAGAAATCGAAAGGATTGAGATCCGGGGATCGAGCTGGCCAGTTCTGTGGTCCCCTGTGACCTATCCACTGATGTGCATATGTTTCAGTTGAATGCTGACGTGCTACTTGCCTAAAATGGGCGGGAGCCCCATAATGCATAAAAACATATCCCTTCTGACGCCCAAAGGAACTTCCGCCAGCATTACTGGATGCACTTCTCTTAAAAATTGAACGTATGCCTCACGATTTAATCGAGGAGGTAGAAAATGAGGCCCAATGAAATCATCCTCAATAACTCCGAGCCACACGTTAAGAGAAAAATGTTCTTGATGGTTAGTGGGGTAATTATGAAAATTAATAATCTTGTCCCGAGAAAAACTACATTCGTCTGAGAATTCTATCGTTATCAGACAGTCGCAATTTCTTCTAATCCTTTCTAGTATCCAGTTGCAAAATTCAAGACGGTTCGGAAAGTCTCGCGGTAACAGTGGCTGTACTTGTTGCAGATGGTAAGGGTGAAAAAGTTGTTCTTTTAAAATTCAAAATACCAGCATATGATCAACATTTAGCTGGAAAGCAGTCTTTCTAGTACTGGTAGTAGGTTGTTCTTCAATCAAATTAAGTATTGTTTCCTCAAGCTGTGGTGTTCGTTTTTCTCGATGGCAACCATAATCCTACGTTCTTTCGTCGAGTGAACCATATTCTCGTAATCGTTGATGAAGTCGAGCAAATATTCCATGTGAAGGATGCTGCCGTTGAGGATACATTTCAGCATATCTTCTAGAAACTTCTAACCCATCCCCCTGCGACAGACCGTAAATGTAATGCATATCAGCCATTTCCTCATTTATGTATGCCATTTTAATAACAAGTGAATTATTGAAGTAACAAATTAGGAACAGAACAATAACACACAATTAGTGTTAATTCAATTTCGAAAATTCACAAACTAACAACGTCATACCAATTTAAATGTTACTATCGCTATTAGCGACCTACTAGATAGATTGGTTTCGTATTTTCGCATTTATGACGATGTATCTCTGTAGTTGTTCCAAATTATGTATACATAGCTGTGTAACCATATGATTTTAATTTATTTTATCTTAATTGTTACAATAAAATTGAAAGCGATAACATTTTTAAATAGAGAATGAAGAGACCTCTTAAACGATATAAAACAAGCCTATACTTCCCGTTTAAAAATTGAGGGTTGTACCTGTCATTCAACGGGGGTTGAAGGTAGGGGTAGCATTTTTCCGTTGAGGTATGTCAAATTATAATTTAAATTTTTTTGAAATATGTACCATAACCAAAATAATGACTTGATTCCATTCGGCTTTTACACACTGTATGAATCGTCTGCATAGATCTGTTATGAATTGTCCGTGGAATAAAATAAACCCTATCCGATGATTCCACATAAGTTTCGTTGTGCTTACTTTCATCACATTAATTGTTTTGAAAACTCTCGATCCAGTAACCCGTTTGTTCACAGTGGGTACCGACGAAACAGGAAAACCCTCTCGTTTCCTTTTTCCGCCACGTTTCCAGTACTCCAAATAACCCCAGGAGCCCCTCAAGCTGCTCGTTTCCACGGCAACGCAAAGGGTGTTTCCCTCATTCTACCCCAAAACGACGAACGAAGCAGAAACTGGCGCTGAGCCGGCTACGCTGATAAATTGAACCTTGAACCTTCAATTACTACTGGAAATTCTGGAGGAACTGAGGGCCAATTTCCAACAGTTTTACTCGGGATTCCTGGAGCAAACTATATCAGTATTTGGGATCTTTTTTCGAAGACATGTTACTTTGGAAGTGTTTAGAAGTATTACGATTCAAAAGATTTACTTTTCAAGTCTACGCGTTTGTTGCTTTCAGAGGACTATAACGATTTAAAAAGTAATTTTAAGGTTATAATGAAGCGTATTATTCATTAAAAACACTTGTAGAGATATGTATTTCATCAGTTCGGACTTCCATTGTCTAATCTAATATAAATTGATTTGAAAACCTGAAAAAACAATTAGAAATTCAATAAGATTAACCGAAAATAACAACTTTATTAAACAAAAACTGAAATTACAAAGAATTAACATACAAGCTACAACCAAACAAATAATATTGAAATATTAATAAAAGCTGAAAAATAAAGATTAAAAATTATTATTAACAAAAATGAAAACAAATTGAAAAAAATTAAAAGATTTCAAAGAGATTTTAACTACCAATAATCAAACCACTGCAGGGTAAAACATCATGTTTTGTGA
>WOGN01010945.1:0-10209 GCA_015342105.1 Leptinotarsa texana | reverse complement strand
AATCCTTTTGATTTTGACATTGAAACCCTGGCTCCGGAAGTCCAAATGGCACAAGGAGTGCCTAGACTGCAAAGGTCGCAGTGTACTGGCTTTTCAGCACAGGAGCCCCAGAAAACCAGAAAGATAATAGGAACGATCAAAATTGAAAAGATCGGCAGTCTAGACACACTATTTCTCAATTGCATGGAAATACATAATATCCAAAAACAAGGCAAGTGCACCACCAACAGAAAACACGCACACACACTCACTCGTACACACCAAATATGTGTATGTGTGTGAGAGGAAATTTCACTAAGAAAATATAATAATGATAGATATTATAATATGACATAAATATTAAAAATGTCAGTAGTTCCAATGTATTGGAGTAGATTTACAGCCTACAAACGAACAGACCACCACATATAGTTTCTTTCAACAAATGGACAGATATTTTTTGGTTTGACAGTCGTTTCACTTGTGCAATTCGCTTTGACATTTGACAAAAAAGATGAAACTGAATTGACACGAACGAAAATATCTCAGAATTTATAGTTGTCCTTCTAGTCCAGTTTTCCTCCCCTCAAAAAAAGACAATTCGAATTCTGAGTAAGTAATCTATGCGTAATTCCGATAAATATTTCTAATAATCTGTTAGAAACTCAAAAGTTCAGAATAGGTTAAGACCATCTGTCAACTTTCTTTTTGGTGACTCACATAAAAAACCTTTTCATATATTTTGAGATGAATTGCAAAAAAATTCCTATGTATCTGCACTACATTTTAGGGACAACACCAAAACGAACATGTCTTCAAGTCTGTCCTCGCGATTGAAGCACCCCAAGAAGCATGAATTGGTCAAGTCGCACAGTCAGGCTCAAATTTTAGCCAATAAATTGAGGCAGGACGGGCTTATGTCCACAGGTAAGTGAAAAGTTGTCTAAATAGTTTAAACAAGATGATTGAAAATGTGTTCGAAACAGATATATTTTCAATGGAAACCACAGTTTATATTTTCAGTGGTTTTTTGCTTTAATCTAAACCATGATAGAAATACTTTCAGTTGAGTTTTCAAAGAGATTAAAACCTAATGTGGTAGTTAATCACTTAAAGGCTTGGGCTAATTTGAAAACTATTTTTTTGATACCGTATTTTGTGTACTGATCATGAGTCTGGAATCGAAACTTTCCTATCGGATATGTATTCACTCAAAAGTGGAAAATAATTTACTCTTTTAGGAACCTATATTTGTTATTAAAAACCCTTTGAAAAAATCCACAATTGCATGTTGAGGGCCTTGATTAATTCATTTCAAATGATATCACTGAAGAAAAAACTTCTAATTCACCAAAATATCTTTTTTTTAAATCATGAAATGACTACTTCAGCCGAGTTTATTTAAAATTGTTGACAATATCACGGAATGTCAGAAATCAAGAAATTGTGCCAAAATATATCTCCAGGTTGACCATTTATCCTAAACAGTGGAGAAGGAATTGAAAATATTCTAAAACAGATATATAATACTGTTTCTTTTAACGTACTGACCAAACTATGATAGAAATACTTTCAATAAAATTTTTGAAGAGATCAAATTTATGATATAAACAAAGTCACTTATGAATATTCTGAAATGTTTTTTACATTCATCAGATGATTAATTTCTTGCTAGAAAACTTAACTTATTTTGAATAAACTTGAAAAACAAATAAAATTTTTAAAGTATCATGAAATAATTTTTATAGCCTCTAAAAAAATAAACTCTTTACCATGTAAACACAGTAACTTTTAAAATCATACTGGAAAATGATTTATTCAACAGTTGGAAAATTCTGCCAGGATATATAACTAATTTTGATAAAATGCTCCTAATATTACATTTACTTTTTTTAAGTTTTAAAATTCATATTGATTTGTTTTATTTCAGTTGAAGATGTTCTTCAAGCTGTTGATCAAGTTGCAGCTCTACTGTCCTCAAATATTGCAGACAGTAAACTTTCGTATAAAGATAGCGTTATAAATTTATGCCAACATCTGAAGGTGAATAATTTTCAAGGATTTACTAATCTTTATTGTCTATTCAAATATGTATAGTTGCTGATATTTACAAATTTCTATGTGACGAAATTGTCCAAAACTTGATGAAAATCTATTCAAGTGACACTACTGTCAGAGTTTCACTGAACAGTTTACAAACCCAAAACAGTATTCCACTATACTATACCTTCCTCAGACATTTGAATATTTAAGATTGATGAATTGGATACAGAACATATTTTTATATTCATGTCAAGTGTATAATTGCATTAATGAGAGAGAAATAGAGAGAGAGAAATATGTTTATTCTGAGAAAACAAATTCCTGTTGACAAAGTTTTTGCTTTATGGTAAAAACAATATAAAAGTGATAACTAAAATCTTATCCATATAAAATAGAGTATGTCATTACATTATAGCAAAACAAGTAATATACAAATTTAAACATTGTTTCAAAAATATATGTCACATTTGTAAGAGATGCTTTAAGTGAATTCTACAATTCGTTATGAGTTGTCTGTATTTATCTAGATCCGTAATAAGCTTTCATCAATTGGAATATCTCCTTGTTTCTTCCAGAAAATAATCAAGGTACATTTACATTTTATTGTACATTTTTATTCAATTGTACATCAATGAATCTTTACCATTGTTGTTGTGGGCAGGAGAAGCCCGATCATGTTGGCTTGATAGTTGGAAGTTCACTGCAGTAGTCTCTCATGGTTTCTCCAAAGATTTTTTACTTTTAAAAAAATGATGTTCTGCTCAGGAAACTCCATTGTTATGGTATTAGATAGATATCTATCAATTTATCTAGATAGATTTATTAGTCCTTTGTGCTACATTATGTAGATGGGACAGGTCATATTTCTCAGGTACAATATAAATGTGTACTATTATTAGATAACGTGACACACATAGTACATATTAAAATATAAATAAAAAAAGAAATAGATAAATAAGCAACATGTTATGATATATACGTCACAATGACAGTGATCTGACATTACCAACTTCAATTATAAATTCATCTATTGTGTATTGTGTTTTTTAAATCTTGAGGTGGTAGTGTCTTCATATCGCATGGCACTATATTAAAGAGACGGATACCAGCAAACATAGGAGACTTTTTATACTTTGTGTGATGATGTTTTTGGGTGATGAGCATATGATTATTCCTAGTATGACAATTATGGACTTCCTATCTCGACACTAGTTGTCTTCTTTTTTCATGGATATACGTCAATATTTTTAGAATGAAGGCAACAGTTCGTATTTTATTTTGATGAAAAATCTCTTTACATGACGTTCTGTAATCTAGATTGAAAATTAGCCATTAGTTATTCTTTCTGTTTTATGAAAATTCTGTCCACCTCAGTTGCTAAACCCCAGACAGCAGTGTTGTTGTGAATAGTGGACTGAAACTTGTCGACATAAACTGATATCAGTGCTTTAGTATTTATTCTTGAGGGATTTAATGAGATAATAGGATTGATTCAATTTCTTGGGTGTGAACTCTATATGTTCTTGCCAAGTGAAATGAGAGTTCATTATTGTTCCTAAGAATTTTGTTGAACTTGTTAATGCCAAGGATTTATTCCGGAAAATGAAATTGAAATCATGTAGGCTTTGAGATGAATTTGCAAATTCCATGCAGACAGTTTTTTTCAGGTTAATTATAAGTCTATCCCTGTAACACCAGTCATCAAATTCATATAGGACTGAGTTCACAAGGTTATGCATTTCTTCCGTTGTTTTACTTGAAAGAACAAAGGAAGTGTCGTCTGCATAAAGATATATTGCACCATTACTTATATTATTAGGTAGATCATTCACATGTAACAGGAAAATTAGTGGACCAAGTATACTGCCTTGAGGTGATTTATGTTTCCTCGAATACCAATCTTAAATAGCTTATCTGATACGAATTTAATATTGAAGGTGTCGAAGGCTCTACTCAAATCAAAAAATAAACCACAATGTTTTTTTAATCTATTAAATGATGTACTTCTTGTGCAAAGTCGAACGTGCAGGTGATGTGTCATATTCCGTTTGAGTTTTTAAACAGAAATAATAGTTTGTTTAAGACATCAGGCAGAAATCAGTGGTTAAATATTTAGCATTATCTGAAGTTTCCTACATAATTTGATACTGGATTCTAACCAATTTCTTCTTTACGTCAATGACAATAACAGTAAATGGACTTTATTTACTCACAGGAGATACTACAATACTAATGCAAGTAATATAGCTGAACTATGTATTTGTTTGCTTATATTAAAGATTGGTGTAATGAAATATACAACATACGACTTTCAATTACTCTGTTTATATGGTGTATGATAGTTTCTTTTATGACTGATAGATTGGATTATAATGTTGTTTGTTCACTGGTTCAAGATATTTTTGTTTTTCCATTTCAATTGATGTCACACACAAAACGTCTTAATCGTTTCACTTTTTTTTGTCATACACAAGCTCTATGAGCTTCAGTGGCTTGTCATGTTTATTTCTGCATTTCCTCTTGTTCATATTCAATTCTATGAAAAACATTGTTACTATTATTATTATCTACGAGTAGTAGAATTCAATATTTGAGAGATCACTATATTATCTTTCAATTTTCTTGATGACATTCTCTTGAATTCAAATAGTGGGGTGAATCTACAACTAGGTAACTACAAATCACCTATTTTGGAAAAAACTCAAATAAATGTTTTGGTAGAGTATGAAGACTCGATTAATTGTTACTTCACTACCATTTCAAAATTTTATTTACTTAGCACTGATCTGATGTTGATTCAGATACGTAATGTTCAAAAATATTTTTTTTTATAAAATAATGATGTTTTTGGTTGTTTTATATTCAATTTACGAAATCAGGCCTGGGTATAAATTGTTCATTTGCAGTGTATTATTGTATTGACAATAATGCATTGCAAAAATTGTTTCTTTTCACAAAAAAAATATAACAAATTTGATAAAAACAAATCAATATGTTGATCAACTAGATATGTGAACTTACCTAGTTATAGAGTGGATTTTTTCTCTTATGATTACCTTGTAAATGGCACATGAGGATAACTTTTAATTATGTGTCTGTTTATATGAATGTCATGAAAGGAGCTTTTTGAAAGCAACTAGTATGTCTGTTTATGTGGTACTTTTTTCTTTCAGAGCAATTGAAACATTTGAATTAAAGTATGACAACATTTAATATTATAATTTACGGGATATGACTCTATATAAATCTATTTTATATATTCTTACCTTAATTACTCTACTTCGAGATATTGTACATTATGTGATTTTTATGCAAAAACATCAAGATTTACCACATCTTGGTCGATAAGAATATATTTTTGCATAATAAAACATATATATTATTATTAATAACGTATTCAGAAAATACATTTCCATGTTATTTCCACTTGAAAGTTCACAAATCTGCGACATGTGGGGTATTATGTATTTTTTGAATATGTTATGGATTTTCATCAAGTATCGGTCAGTTCTATCATATTATTATTAATCAAAGCATTATACTCTAACAAACAATTGAAGAAAGTGATTCACTCGCATCATCACATTGACAATATCCGGTTCATCACAATAGTCCCAGTTATATGTCACATTAAGAAAACACAGTGAGCTATTTGCCAGGAGATATTTTTCAGTAAGTAATTCGTTCTACATGAGAGCGCATTAGACTTCAGATCATGTGATTCCAAACAGATATTGTAGAGTCGTTCAAGCGATTGTTAATAAATCACCATCTTCAATTACTTCTCAGAATATAGTTACCGAACATGATCCTTTACTTTCTTATTAGTCAGTGGGCTATGCTTGAAGACTGGCAGTAAACAAATCTAAAGCAAAATGAACTTTAAACGTTCAAGGCAATCTCAATATACCTACACAGTAAGTTTAATGGATAGCCCACTGACTAATAAGAACGTTTTTCTTCCTTTTTCAGAGGATCTGGCAAACTACAGATATGCAGTTGGTTAGTACCTCGTCCACTAGATGGAGTAACATTTTGTGATGTTCGCTCCAACTTCGAAAGAGGAATGAAATACTCTGAAAGAATTCCGATTTTCAATTCTGGAATATCATTGACTTTAGGTCGATGATGGTCACTATCTTTTACTTACGAGTAGCTAATGAGCCCGAAACCGGTCTGCAAGTGTGCCCGTTCAAAAATTTAAGGTCGACTCTTTCAGTTGTATTGCCAACATATGCAGGAAATTTTCTGTGAAGATTTCTGCACTGACGTCTGTCGGATATAATTCAACGTCCTTCGTGGTATTAGCCAGGGAAGTAGTTGTTTTCTGATAGGCGTCAGTCCATTGAACGTACTGTGTAGTTATATCGAGACTGGCTTGAACATTTGAAGTTCATTTTGCTTTAGATTTGATCCTTTATTCTTTAGTTTATAGGTCATCAACCTTTTTTTCCAGAAGTCTTTTTGAGAAGGTAGCAGAAGATATAATTTTGATTTGTTCACTTATGATAAGCATGCTTAAATTTGAATAATCTTTATTATTTATTTGACATTTTTTCACTTTTTTCAAACAGGTTTATGGTGTGTATCTGGAGATATTATTCAAGGAGCAGCTAGATCATGCTTTCAAAATATTCAGGGATAAAGCGCAGGACGACATACAAGTTGACATGCTTTCACGATTACATTTACTCGAACTTATCGAATTACGAGCCAAAGGCTGGAAAGGGACTGATGGGATGAACCTCTATTATAGAAGAAAAATTAATCAATTTGGAAATTCACAGGTATTGCATAAATTCTTGCATTAAGAAATGCCCTTAGTAAATGTATTTAAATTAATGGAAAAATAAGTAAATCTAGTGTATGAACATAAAATCATTGTTGAAAGTACATTGGGCAGGCAAAGTAATGTAAGAAAAATTGTATGAAAAAATATATTATGAAAAATAAGAAATAAAACTTTCTATGTTTTTTACCACTTGTATTTGTATCAATCAATCAATCAATCTAAATATACTTTATTGTCCGAAGATATACATCTTATTGACAACGTCCGAGAAATACAATGTTAATATAGAAAAAGTACTAAAAAAGTGTAAATGTAGACATGAAAAAGTTCCAAAAAGGTATAAATGTTAATTTAAAAAAAGTTCTAAAAATGTATCGATAAAATACCACCACGTATAAAGTGATAGTACAAAAAATAAATTGCTAATATATTGTTGAAAGGATTCTCGAAAATATTCTTCCAAATTGTAATATGGTTTATCAACAAGTAGGTTCTTCACCACCTTTTTGAAATGAATGTTGCTTAGATTTGCAGATCTCATTTCTAGTGGTGAATGATTGAGCAACTTACCACCATTATAGTATATTTGTAAGTAACATTACTGCAGTTTCGTCATATAAGAACATATTCAAATGAATACAATAAACTTCAATGTATCCGTATGAAAATGTTCTTATAGGATGAAACTGCAGTAACATTAGTTACGAATACAAGTGACAAAAAATATAGAAAATTTAAATTTTCATGATGATCTTCTACCACATAGTAACGGCTACAAGGTAACAAAAAAAGATCTTAAACCACTTTTCAAAATTCTTTACTTTTGTTATAATGAAAATAATCATGCATTTTCTTAATTTAATCCATTGAAAACAGCTAATCTATGTAATACTCAATGATAACTTGAAAATGAAATATAGGGGTATTTTATATTTTAGTTTTTCACGTTTTAGTGTTGACAGATTACATATAATGTTATTTTTAGTATACTTGACTTATTACGTTATTTATTATGGATAATATATTGGTAGAATGCAAAATAAAGAATTCATATAAATATGATGAGCATAACTTAAGCTTGACATTGAACTGTTAATAACTGATTGAGAACTAATAGTCTCAGACTCATCATTCAAGGACCTGTATGTTTTGTTTTTAGGTAGATATGTCTGAGTCTATATCTAGTTTGAATGAATCTCTTAGTTCGATGGTGATTTCATCGTCTCCACCCCTTTTGGGACCTGGAGAGGTTATCAAGCCGTCTGGCAAATTTGCCAAACCTACCAGGATACCTGGTAAGAAATACTGCAAGGACGAAGTTGTCATCCGAAACGCAGATTCTGGAAAAGGTAAATTTTTCATTGACTAAGCCGTGTACTTCTAAGAAGTTCATGAGCACAATTCCATTATTGTTATTTTTGCGTTATAGTTATGGGTATCAAGGGAAGGCGAGTTCATATGATCGAGGAGCTTAGTGAGACGATCATATCCTTTCAGAGAGGTAAAATGATGTGGCGTCCTAACATTTGCTTTTCTAATCAGAATAACTGCGTTTGTGGCACTTCCTCATTTCACAAAGAAATTGCTTCAGTTGTCTGCCGCGTTGAGAATAAACTTTCTTTTCTTTATGAAATCTGCCGGTTCAATTTGTGAGTGTTTGATTCTATACTAACCTTTTTTGTGGAAAATGTTTGCAATTTGAGATTTAAATTTACTACAACTTTTATTAGAAAATTAATTTATTTTTTTTTTGTAAAAGGAAGAAAGTAGATATTTTCGGGATTTTTCAGAACAGGGAAAGTTGTTTAAGATTGAGGTAACAGCAATTTTAAATATCCTTCATGGTTTATATATCTGTATCTACCTTTTTTATGAGTATTTTCTAGGCTAATATATCAGGAACTCTTAGACATAACAATTATCTGATATTTTGATATAAATTAATAAATAAATCTCCAGTCATAACAACTACTAAGTTTTTGGGAAAGAAAGTTTTTGGCTTTCTACTACTCCATCTTCATAACAAAAAAAATGTGGGAATTTTCCAAAGAAAGGAAGGAAGTAGTCAATTTGAAAATAAGCAACTCTATACATGGATGTGTAGATCATGCAAAGAAGCAACTATCGACACAAACTGGAAGAAAGCCCTCCTGTGTGAATGTATCAAAATGTGTCTGAAAGTTGCTTCTTTGCATGATTTACACATCCATGTATAGAGTTACTTATTATCAAATTGATGACTTCCTTCCTTTCTTTGGAAGATTCCCACATTTTTTTGTATCAAGATGGAGTAGTAGAAAGCCAAAAACTTTCTTTCCCAAAAATGAATCACTCCTGAAAATATAACCCCTTCAACTACTAAGTCTGTTGAATTTCAACACTTTTGTTGGAAAAGTCATTTCAGGCTTTAAGTACAGAATTGTAGCATACCAACTATGCTAAAAGAGTCCTTTTATGAGGATGCTAAGTATCTACTATGAATTGAGTACTCTTTTGGATGTTTGTGTGTTATTACAGGAGTTCAAATTTTTTTCCAAAAATCTGTAAGTGAAGTATTCTTACTTCTAGCCATCTTAGTATTTTTTGTACATTGTATTTTACCCATATTAAATAAACTGGAGGATATCTGTTAATAAATAAATACCATTTTTGTCACTGATGAAGTCATTTGTTTCATAACAAAATCAATTTATTTTTCTTGATTCAGTTGCAGTAACTTAAATATAACCAAAATCATCTCAGTTAAATTCAAAGGTCAATAAAATAAAATAAAACTATTCAATACAATTCCTGTGCAAAATAATGCCAATTTTCAATAAATTGTTAATTTTTTCACAAAGAGTCAATCTTCAATTTTAGGTTATTTTTTCCTTTCATTCATTTATATACAGAACATATCTGAATTTCGTTATGTATTTCACTGTAATTTCAATTGCATTAAAATGAAAACTTTTTCTTAAAAAAAAATTTTTCAAATATATGTTGATTATCTATTACGCTTAGAAATCAGGTGTACAATGCTAAACATAAATATTAGTCTGAGATCCTAATTAGAAACGACCTTTAATTGATGAAAAGTATTTTATATGAAACTTAGTTGTTGAAAAATTAATTCTTGGCATAACTTTTGGGTTAATGGGTATAAACAGGTAAGTAAGTACATGCTAGTAATTTACACCCATCTGTTCAATAAATAAACTTATATCAAAATTCGCATTGTGAAAAATTTCTCCTGAATGACAGTTGGCAAGAATAAACAAACAATTTGAATTGAAGGGGTTATATTTTTTAGGAGTGATTAGTTTTTGGGAAAGAAAGTTTTTGGCTTTCTACTACTCCATCTTGATACAAAAAAGAAGGATGAGGGAATCTTCCAAAGAAAGGAAGGAAGCAAA
>WOGN01010944.1:0-10210 GCA_015342105.1 Leptinotarsa texana | reverse complement strand
AATGTTCAAGAAGTACCGAAAACTTATATGAATTTCTGGAACTTCATCTAGCTTTTCCTAATATGACTAATAACCAGTCCGTGCAAAGCTTATTGTTAAATCATCTGAAGATGGAATTTTTAATAGGTGATGATCGACTGTATTGTCAAACATGCGACAAACTAATTGATTGTATTGAATTTATTGTTGCTATAATTATAATTGATTGATAGGCTTTCTTTTGAGTTCATTTTTGGTATATTAGATATCGAGATATCGATATCTCATCTCAATATAAGATCATTGGTCGCTCATTATAATGATTTCCTAAATGTAAGTTTGTCAAATGATTTTGATTTGTTTACCTAGTTACAATGTCGTGCGAAGGGATAGGAGCGGAGGGACCAGGGTGGAGGGTTGGCTATTTATTTGAAAAACACAAATTTTGTAACCTTCCCAACAATGATAACATTGAGGATTTGTGAGTGAGTGTGAGGTTGCAAAACATGAGTATTGCGGTAGGTTGTATTTATAAGCCGCCTAAATTCAACCTGACAAATTTTCTCAATGAATTTGAAAACAGTTTGATATCAGTTGTACCTCAATTTGATGAAATCATCTGTATGGGCGATTTCAATGTGGATTTAGCAAATTTCAATAGTTTTTCTGTTCGGAAGTTGAATGAATTATTTATGGAGGAGAAGACAATTCGGTAAATTAATAATGGAAGACACCAACCTTAATTTACTTCTGGAAGATATCCTTGCCTTCTGATTTCACTTCCTAATATTTATTCGTGGGGCACCCCGGTGGCGATCTTGAAGGATCCTGTTTTGGTGGTAGATAATGTAATTTTTCCACCATACATTCAGCGGAACACCCGTTTTTTGCGGAACACACTTCTTTTTTCGAGCACACCTCTTGCTTGTCTTTCCTTTACATTTTACGATGGTCTCCGACGTCCTCGCGTGCGTATAAGGCCGGTGTCATCAATGATCAAATGTTAGCAATAATAATAATAATCATACCTGAACCCACATACAGTAACAGGTGAATACCGAACAGCTTTGCTTGAACAGTATTTTTTCCCATCAAGAAGCTGTGTCAAATTTGAACAAGAAATTGTTTTTGATCCATTGTTTGAAAAATAACAAAAGTAGTGTTACTCCTAGCACAATAACTTACAATTTGTGAGTAGAATATCATGAAATTTCAACAGTTTGCTTTTGAAGGTTTGTACTATGACTGTACGCCATCTCTTTTCAGTCCATGTAGTAAAACCATACATCTGCGTTCGATTTTTTAAAGTTGAGTCTTTTTCTAACCTAGATCTTACAATTTGAAGAGTTTCAACAACAGGTACACACACTAAGTGATACATTTTTAAGTTTAATCATGAAACGGGTTATATTTTTCATGAAACTCTTGAAAATTCATAAAAGGTATCTGGCTAATCATTTAGTCATTTAGTCGGTTAGAGAACCTTTCAGAATTCTTTGAATTTCCGAACGAAACCTAAAATATTTATCTCGCGTATTCATATGCAGTCGTTCTGGAAAGGCCCGGGGTGTGACAAATGGCGAATGGGGAGAAATGCAAACGATTGTCCCATTACCATCGGACGATAATTTCCTGTGTAGTTGGTGTAGCGAAGAGCCATCGTGTTGATTTGGGAAAATCTTGTCATCGTTTTCATCATTAATCAGCTAAGAGGAGAGACAGCGGGATATTACATTTCTTGTAGAAGCCGGGCAACTTCCGCAACGAAATCTGCATATTTATACGTATAAATCATAAAGGGCTGATATGGAGGCGGTAATTTTGTTTGCTGCGCCTTACATCAAAATTTGATGATTATGAAACCAGATTTGAAACATTACCCCACTCTTTGTGTGATTAAAGGCTACGTGACATTATTTGTCTCAACTATGATACCAGGTAGGACAGAGAGAAGAGTTCTAGACTCTTGATTACGGAGACAAAAGAGGAGTAAGAAGATCCCTGTAAGCATTTTTTCTGTACATATGAAACAACATCGTATGATCTCATCTTGCATTTGCTCAGGTGCCTCGCGGTACCCGATAAAATAGTGAGATGTATTGAACTACTGATACCACTTTGGCGAACCCACTCCACCTTAACATCTGGTCAGGCGAGAGTTCAAACATGGTGGGAAGGGTGTATTTTAGGGCGATTCCTCGGTCCCCTTTCTTCTGCATGTTATTATTGTCATTAACTGTTGCGCCAAGAAATACCCGAGGGTATAACTGTAACACCTCTGGAAACCGAAGGCATAACATCACCCATTTGTTTTACATGGATGATCTTAAACTTTATGCCTCTGAAAAAGGATCTTCATCGCCCTTTGAGGGTGGTGGAAAAGTATACGCATGCTATTAGTATGGAATTCGGAATAGACAAATGTGCCACGGTCCATCTCAAAAGAGAACGATGCTTGGACTAGGGAGAGGATGTGCAGCTCGTAGATGAAAGCATCCTGCACCATGTGGATGCCGCAGATGAGTATACCTACCTCTAGGTGGAACAACGCCACTGACAAAAGGTAATAGCAGTGAAGAATTCTTTCCGCGGCAAGTATCAGCACAATCTTTCTACAGATCTGGTCATCGGAACTGTCGAGGAGGAACAAACTTGCTGCTGTGAAGATGCCTGCCGTTCCAATTTCAGTCTGCTCGTTTGGAGTAGTGAAACGGGCCTGTGAGGAGCTGTATTTGACACTGAACGTGATGATCACAGCCCTGTCACCGAATTGGAACCTTTCGTTTGGAACGCTTTGTAACGGATAATTCGGATTCAACTGTTCCGACAGCCATTCCTTATAATTATCAAAATCCATTTCGTTGTGATGATCATCTGTATTACGATTTGATTTCCATCTGATGTAAGTATTAGGCACAAAAAAATTGTCACCCGCGTGTAAAATGATCAGACGCTGGCTTCTACTGACAGTTTTTTTCAGACTTCATTCCATCTGCTGTTGCATCCACTTGCAGTTTCCCTACTTCATCCACTGAGAATCTTGTTTTTCAGTTCACTGTTCGAACAGATCAAATATCTCACAGTTGACCACCCAGAATAATTTTTCCACTTACTGTACTAACAAGATGTACTCTACACGAGTTCCTCGATGTTAATGATTTCCCGCCCGACTTCGCCTGCTGATCTACTGCGCATCCAATATGTAGTCTCACAGCTAGATTTTTCATATAAAAATGCCATTTATTAAAAAACAAATTAAAAATACGTGAATTGTTGAAAAATTTCAATTCCTATATTCAAACTGAAATTAATATTTGGATAACTTTCAAATTCCCATCATTTCTCAAATTCAATTTAAGTTTCAATTCCAAAATGTATAAACATACTGCATCAGAATCGCTATCGGTGGTCTTCACAAAACTATTTGTCGCCATTTTGTTATTATACTATATGGATCGTATGATGATTTATTCAGGTTTATTTACATTGTAAATGTATATATGCTAAACAGTCTACTTTCGAATTTTATTCATTGATGTGTTGTTAATGGCGTGGAAGACGATCTGATATGAGTTCGATGGGCACGATATCGTTTCGATAAATAAATGGATTCATAAAGTTTTGTGAACGTTATTTAACAGTATTCAGCCGGATTCTGATTATTGTATAACTATTAAACTCTACTTTGGTATCCTAGTCTTCAATGTTTTTATCATTTTATCGGTTTCAAGGAAATAACCGAATATACCTGTTTTGGCAAAAGTCACTTTAGTCACTTTTCATAATCACCAGAAATGAAATACTCTTTTCGACGTGCATTTCAAAACCCAAATTGACTTCTTCAGGATATGCAGTTTTCTTCATCATTTTTGAATTCACAAGGTGACTGAATAATGTAGGATTTCGAATATGCTAAGCTCATATATACCTAATTAGTAAGGTGATTTATTGTCGTTGGTAGCTACAATTAGAATTGCATTCTTCAATAGTTTTTAGTTGGGAAAACTCTTCAAAAAGCCCACTCAAAGTTACACGAAAGAAAAATATACTTCAGAAACAACTACTTTCATTCGAACATTGAATTAGGTATGTCGATATGTATGTTATGGGAATGAATCAGATATCATTCACAGGATTGCTACACAATGTAATATATGAAAGAGTCATTTACATGAAAGAGTCACTTACATGGGTATCATCTTCAATTGCGAACTTCAAAGTTTCGGAATAATGTCTTCTCGTCTCATCAGCACCTTTCTGGAGAGGTGAATGCCAAAAGCTTTTCAAAAAACTAATCTCTCCTAAAGAGAGATTATCAGTAGCACTAATTTCAAAGATGAAAATTGTTTCACAAAATGGTTCAATTTTAATTTTGAAAATAAATTACCCTTTCATTCAGTGTTTTTCCACGGGAATGCTACTCTTCTCTTTTATATTCATTTAGAAGTGACCGATACTTGCCAAAAATACATTATAAAGTATTCAAAGAACACACTTTAATATGCGAGATTTCCACTTGTGAGTTTATAAAACCGCGACACGTGTTTCGCTATACAATAACATCTTCAGGGATCCACAATACTGCACATAGGTATTAACGTGTTTTTTGAATACATTTAGATCGAGTAGTATCGACTTCGTATTCACATACTCGTATCTCTCAAGAGAAATGTACTGGTTCTTACCTCTTGAATATATAAGACTTTATCATAATGCCATTCAAACTGAAATCCGTAGATATTTAATTTCCTAAACGCCGAATACACAAGCAAGTTATAAATCGGTTATAATTTGTTATCGAGGTTTGAAAAGAGCTGCTATGCATCTCGGAGGCGTACACAATGAAGATGAAGGCAAAACAGAATTATCCTGCGGTAATAATAGTGAAATATGAGGATGCTGACGTATTAAGAAAATTGAGGGTTCTACAGATCTCCATAATATAAAATTATTCTCTCCTAAAAATAAACCCTTTCAATTTGAATATGAATTCATGAGTTATTTGAAAACAAAATGTGTAAATTTTATATAAAAGCATGCATTAAATTGAATGCAGTTCATTCAGAGGACAATAACTTTCTCAATGTTGCTGTTTCAGTTATTAATGAATGCATTTTCATTAATATATCCTACATACAATTGAGAAAAAAAATCAATACCAAGAAAAGGTATTATAGAAATATATAACTGTTTAAATTTTCAAAATGAGCACTATTCATCTAACGATATGGTTGTAAATTTCATCATCTAGTTACTATTGAAGTTGTTAATGTTGTAGACGACGTCCTGGATAAATCCAGTTTTCAAAAGCTGTAGCTGTTTGAATGTCGACGATTTTGACATAGCCAAACATAAACTTGTCACTCATTCCAACCAACCATATTCTAACCAATCACATTCATAGTCTTTTATATCTACTGTGAATGCAGAAGGAACCGTCGAAGCAACCCAGCAATTGCCGACCGATGTAAATTACCCACCACCGTCTTTAAAACCCTTGAGACCTTTGAAGCGTTCAGGCAACATATTCCCCTAGCCAAAGCGAGTTCCTAGTCTTCGATACAAATTCCCATTGGACGAGGAACTTGAGTGTTTAGCTAAAAAATTCCCAAAGCCAAAGAGAAGACCTAGTCTTCGATACAAATTCTCACATGACGAGAAAATTGAGTGTTTAGCCAACAAATTCCCAAAGCCAAATAGAAGACCTAGTCTTCGAGATGAATACCCACAGGACCAGAAAATTGAGCTAGATGACTGATATGATTTGTATTTCACAGCTTTAAAAGTTGCTTTATATCGACCCAACTTTCTTCCATAAAATGATAACCTCTACCAGAACTGCTCTAGTGACCTCCGGAACTAGAGCAGTTCTAAGATGATTCCAGGGGTTATTCAGTATTGTATGTATATATTTTGACACTTATTTGCAGTATTTTTTCTATCAATTCGTCCTGCGTGACGAAATGCCATTACCCAATCACGAATTGAACTTTGACATATTATATTGTATAATTTCTGTAACTCAAGGGTGACGATCGTTGCGAGCAATCAAAGTTTTCTCGAAAGTGAATCATATCAGTCGATAGGATCCTACAATAATTTTGGAACACGAATCATCTCAACCATTATTGGTGGAACCATATCCTTCAAAGAAAGAAATATCCAATAACTCCAGATACTGGAGCACAGTCTTTGCAACGTTGAAGAATACGCTCATAATTGCATCGATAGTCCTTAACATCTTTTCTAGATGCAGAAGGAATCGTCCACTCAGCCTAGCAATTGCCATTGTAAACCATCACCGATATAAACCACCATCCACCAGGCCTTCGAAGTATTTAGCTAGCATATTCCCAAAGTCAGAGAAAAGAAGTAGGTTCATATTCGACCAAATAAACATAGTTTCTTAACGAGGCCCGTTAGTTTCTATGGTGAGTAGTCTTTCATGTCAGATGGTGAGAGTGCGGCTTTGGCAAACGCTCAAAACCTGATTCGATCCGCATCGGGGCAGACATAAAGTATGTGCTCTGCTCTTTCATCGTTTTCCAAATAGAGGCGACATACACTGTCTTCCGACAATCCGAGTCTCTGCGACAGTGACTTGTAAGAAGGCCTGTTGGACATCGTAGTTCATCCCTACTGTAGTCCAACAACTGTTTGGTTTCAATCTTCGAAGGGTGTATGAACGCCTGGAAGATTTTGCCAAAAGTCCAAAAATCTTATAGGCATCTAGGTGTTCCATGTTTGTTTAGCAAAGCCTAATGCGATGCCATTGACAGGTTCTGGTCCGATGAGGCTGCTTGCAGCACCCTCCTTTGCAACGGAATCAGCAGCGTCATTGCCACTCAGGCTAGTATGGTGAGGAGTTCAGACCAGAGACAAAAAGCTGTAGGCTCAAAATAAATTGTAATATGAAATGAAGTTATGTTTGAAGTAATATTGAAGTGAAATATGAGAGGACTGGCGTCCTTCCGCGCCGGTAACCAGGCTGGATGTCGACGGATTCGACGAGGTCGTCGTTTTATAAAATACATATGAAGATGTGTGTGTTATTTTTATCTAAAGGCCTCACAGAAAGAGGTGACCAGTAAAAACTGAAGCGTTTTTGTTAACAAAAAGAAGTGTATGAAAAAACTTTCTCGAATGAGAAACAACGGCAATAGAAATTAGAGAGACATAAATTGTACGGATGAAGGATATCATGTAATCACTGCGGAGAGTTTCAATAATTTTTTCCATTTGTATGGATACCTGAACAAGGGAATTGGTTCGAGCTTTTTTCCTGCTAGCAGGAGATATGCCAGAAAGATAATATTTACAATAATAATAAGGTATGGTGGAATATATGGAAGATATATCTTTATCAATTTAATTGATGATTAATTAGTTTCTAGAGTTACAATTCGCATCATTTTGTGTGCAAGCTTTTTCCCTTGCGTCATAGAAAAAGTGACTTCCATTTTGGAATTTGTTCACGAGCTGAATATCGTTTCATTTCAAACTGCAACATGAAAATAGAAATAAGGTAAATCATGTGTAACTGGCACACCGCAGCCGGTATGAAGCATGAAATATTTCCCCCAACAACTATCCGGATTTGAATAACTGTAAGAGGCAAATTCCTCGTATAGATTTAAAAAATGAAAAGTTGCGTGTCTGCTGTACGTATTAACATAAATTTGATAAGCGATATGTGATAAAAGTCCATATAAGTGTATTGCAATCCAAATATCTTTAGGTAACTTTTTTTACGTAGAAGCAAAATGGTCGACGAGTCTGGCTTTTGAGATATGATTCGATAGTGGCAAGGACAGTCCGGCATTTAATCTTTCACTTTAATGGTATAAATTATTCATCATGATAAGTAAATAGGTAAAACTCATTTTATAATCACATCTCTTGATAACACCCATACAGGTACAGGTTGTTCACTTTTTATCAGAACGGGCCTCTTGTATATAGGGGTACTATTCTCAGGCGCAGACTCGGTCAAAAGGGTCATGTCCCTTTAGATGTGACCTATTTACATTGTTCAGTTTTTTGAGCAATAAAAGATGTTGTGTATGATGTTCAGTCTGTATCATAGGATTGATTGGATTTATGGGTACGAAATTCTGATGTATACAAAAATAGTTGTTTGTGTAACTAGTGCAAAAAGTTTGTAGTTCGAGACGAATGAGTTACACGTTCTGCAATCGATATGTTTTTCAAATTTCATCGGAGTTTGTTCAGGAGGAAGTAGCCGTTCAGAGAGGGCTTTTTCTTCCAATTTGTGTATGGAAGTTACTTCTTTGTATAATCTACACAAGTTTGTGAAGAGTTCATTTCTGAAATTAATTGCTTTCTTCCTTTTTTTGAAAGATTCCCACTTTTTTGTATGAAGATGGAAAAGGAGACCTCTTTTTCCCAAAAATTAATCTCGCCTATAAATATATCCCTCTCAATTTGAGCAAGATTCTCCCGTCTCTCTCACACAATAACCCTATACAGTTTTAAACCACTATTATTGTTTATCCATTAAGCGTGGATACAGTTTGCCATGCCACCGAAGCTGTGAATTATCCAACAGAGTTTTTTAAATTGAATTTGCCAGACATGCCACCGCATAATTTATAAATGATGGTTGGATCCCTCCATAGTTTGAATCTACCACGGCTGTGCAACGCGATTATTCATTGAAAAATTAATAAAAAACGTTGTCGTAGCCAGCATTTTGAATGGTAAAAATATATTAATACTATGAATCCCTGTTTCCATTAAAATTTTATAAGTTCCAAAGCCAAACAATGTCCGTTTGTGGCTTGGATTTGAGCACAGCCTGTTTTTCACAAGGACAATTATACATGCCAAACCACAGTTTGTGTGTGTTAGCTGAACATGGACTAACGAACACACTGTAGCATTAAGGAATTAATATTATTTGTAAGTGTTACTGTTCTGATATACATAATATACCAGGTGATTCTCTAAGATGGCTCACCCCTATAACATTTTTATTATTGGAAATAGAAAAACAAATTTTGGGAGTTGTATATTATAGTTCATTTTACATTTTTTGACATATTTATTTGCTTTTCCGTACTTTCGGTTTGTCTGGAAATGACTCCAACTTTCGATTTTTGAATGGGTCGTCCTATATATTTTTACTTATTTCCATCAAGAATTAAATTCTAAATCCAACAATACTTCACTTGTCAATATTTGACAGATGAAATGACTTTTATTTAAATTTTTATTTTTTGATCTAGAATGCCATGGATCGCGTAAATCGCTTCATTCTTGATCAAGAAACATCGGAAAACTACGACTTTGAGGCGTATGACTACAGATCGTTTTAAGAATATTTCACAGTCGCAAACATGAATTTTTCCAGTTAACGAATAATTTGATGCTACACACTTTGACTTTCTTTTCTCTATTTTTCTGAATCGTTGTAAGAAACGATCACACCTTATAACAAATAATACGTATTCTGTATACTTAGGTCCTGTTATTCTAGTTACTCGTGACAAACAATTAAATTGTTGCTAGGACTACCTAAACAAGTAGGCTAATTAATATGCTGTAACTTTAAAAATTTATTTGTTTTGTAGTATAATTAGATATGGCAAATTATACTATAAACGAGAAAATTGACATGCCGCTAATTTACGGAGAAACAAAAAAGAATGCAACTGATGCAGCTCAAATTTATTCTCAGAGGTTCCCTAATCGTCTCCATCCCACTTTACTTCATCGTCAGTGAAGAATAAGAAGTAGAAGTAGAAAAAGAAGTAGAAGTTTTGAATTGTACGGCGTTAATTCGCCAAATTGTTTCTGAGTGAGATATAAGTTATTCGTCCGTTTGGAGAATTCTTCACAAATATAATTATCGATCATTCAAGTACCAACTACACCAACATATTTACGATAACGATCACAACCAAGTTTGAATTATTGCAACTGGTTTGTGATTAACTACAGAGAAGATGTCCGTTCTCCATTTAAAATTATTTATTCAGATGAAACCCGATTCACCAACTTGGGTATGTTCAAAAGAAATAATAAAAGGTACTGGTCTCACACAAATTTACATCTGATGCAAGAAGGAAATTTTCAAGGGCGATGTGGTTTCAATTGCTGGATGGGTATTATCCATGGAAAACTTTTGGGGCCAATAATTTTCGACGGACAACTGACTGCGGAAACATATCTTCAGTTCCTTAGAAATCAGATTATTGATTTTATTGGA
>WOGN01010943.1:0-10210 GCA_015342105.1 Leptinotarsa texana | reverse complement strand
CCAAATCGTTATTTTTACACCTCGACACGTGTTTCGATCACCAAGTGATCATCTTCAAGAGAAATATAAAACTCTTATCTTCCTCTTGAAGATGGCAATGAACAAACTCATTGATTAAAATGAATTACTATTATTATTTTGATTTATATGACAGTCTTTTACTTCTCGATTATATTTCGAACTGGTGCCCCAGAATGCTAGCCAGTCAAAAACTGAATCTAAGATATAAATATTCGAACGAGAATATACTTTACTTTTGAAGATTAAATAAGCAGCCGTCAGTTCTTGATGAGAAAACTTAGTAATTTCTTGAGACTTGAAAATTCTCAGCCTACAAAACCATCGGATACAAAGTCATATCCAATGGATACAAAGGTTTCCTGACTTTTATTCCATTGATTTTTTCGTGAAACTTCACCCGAAAAATGATAATAGATCTCAGAGCAATAATACTCCGATAATGTTGAAAAAATTTATCGAAATTTTAATTAACAGTAAGATCTAAATTTCAAAATGGATTAGGATATTCCTCTCCAATGGAACAAAAATAACATTTTGCTTAGCCGCTTGAACCGCTTTTCTGCCAATCGGGGTGATATGAGCGAAGAAAAAGATGAAAGTTTTCACGAGGAGATAAAAACTAAGGATGGACTGTACCTAAGGAAGGTGGGACATCTATATGATGGCTAATTACTGTTGAAACTTACAGAGTGGTTGTGAGGAAACGTCTCATTCTCGAAAATCTTTTACATGACAGTTTACGACAGTTTACGATTGAAAACCCTTTATAGTGAAAATCATACAATAAACTGTATTAATTAGTTTTGAACAAGTTATTGTCGAATCCATTATTGTATTTTCTAAATCAGACTTAGACCATGACACACCATTATCCTTGCCGAAATTCAGTTGTGAAATTCAAAATTAATGTTCAAAACTCTTTTGATATTCGAGTATATGATTGGAAATAGAAAAAGTTTCACCATATTCATTTAAGGAGAGAATTCTAGAAGGCCCGAGACCTACGCTGAAATTTTAAGAATGTGTGTTTTATGCACTTGATTTTTGATTTTATTGGAAATTTTATGCTTCCATAGGAGCAATTTTTTTTAAAATAGTTCATATGTCATAAACGGTCAGAGATAGGTATAGGACATATTGATCAAAGTTGTTCACATTGGTTGGCTGAATTCAAAAATTGAATAATATATTAAATATGAAAATAGTTATGGTTTTATTATCAAAAATACAAATTGAGACGTATTTTTCAGACACTCTGTATAAAACAAGATTTGAGTTCCATTCTGAAATAATAACCACCATATCTAATCTCGATGTTGCTAGAAGTTGAGTTCGATTGTAACAGTTAATTTATGCCGTTTTAAATATTAAGAATATCATGTTTTCGCCAAAAAAATTACAAAATAATTAATATTTTAAAAACGATGAGAGATAAGTATACAACATGTTCAACAAAAGTAATTTGGATTTTGGCGCAGAATCCAAAAGTGATATAATATATAGGGTGTTCCATTTGAAATTTCCAAGTTAATGTCTGTTACATGTAGATGTGGCAATAATAGACCATCGAATATGGAATACTCTGTATAATATAAGGCCCTAGTGCCTGTTTCTGAAATGAACGAAGATTATTTGTCGACCTTTCTAATGCTTATTAGTTGGGAGAGGTTTCAAAAAGTCTTCGTAGACGAATATTCTATTTTTTCGTCAATGTTTCGGACTTTACTAAATCAATCGTCAGAGGCCAAACATAATATATATAACAGACAGCATGCTATGGAACGAATTTCGTTAACCTAGTTTTTCCTATTCTCATATTCTCATTTATGCATGAATACTATCTATAAGGGAGCAAAAAAATGTCCTTGCTGGGCAAGTAGGAGTACTACATGATCGACAGGAGAAAATGGATCTAAAAATCGTTGTCGGCTCGTTGTAAAAAAACGCTCGTTATTACTACACAAATCAAGTGTTGTGTGTGTCCGTATCCTCAAGAATAATAATTAACATTTGATTTCTGATTATGGCGGCCGCCCAAGATCTGCAAGACCACCAGGTAGGAAAGTTCCAAGGTAAGGTGACTTGTTTCTGGCGTACCTAATCAAATTCGCATAATTTTATAAATATAGTCCACAAGAATACTCTCGTTACTCAACACAACATAGGATATATGGACAAACTACATGAATCTCATTATTATGTTATTAATGTGTCCCTAGTTGTATGCGTATCATGTAGTAAGTCCTTATTTTTGGTTGTTCTCGTACTTATGTTGTCTATTATATAAGTTTTTTACGTTTTTTAACATGCTTGAGGTCTGATGATGGATTTAATAATGTACGAAACGTTGCCCAAAATTTAAATTGTTAATCTACAAAGAATTTTTGATCCCTTTCCCAACCAATAATCGAAATTATTTGTCTATTTTCTGAACTTTTAATTTGTTTAATTCTGTTAATTCGTTAACAGACAAAGGAAGTCCGAACCTCTACCATTCAACAGTTAACAGGTTGTAACCTATACAATAGCAAATTCAAAATTTCCCTAACCTCCCGCATAAAATTCTAGCAGAAATTCCAATGATGTTCTGTCCTGAATGACAATAATTTTCGAAATGTCTCATCGAGAAAACCTAAATTCGGCTTCGCACACTGGAAAGGACAATAATTCAGGACGCAAACTGCACGGGCAATTAACATTTATAAAGTAAATCCCCATCGGGAGCTTAAACACGTGTTCCGCAAGATATTAAACAATTAATACGCCATGATTGTATAGAATAAAGGATACATGAGGAGGTTTTGGTCTTTTTTATTTAGCGATAGGATTTTATTCGGATTTTGGTTTTGAAATTAATAGGTTTATTAATGCTACAATGCCGCAGAACTTTACCGGCTGATTCAGACTCGTTTGTACAGCGATGGTCACATAAAAAACAATTCAGTAATAAATATGGTATTATGAATGCACATGCGAGGGAATTTTATTTTATAATAAATATTGGTTTATGGCATTAAGTGTCGGTTATGTTTATTGGAGTTGTATTGTTATTTTGTCGAATTTAATAGATATTATTAATTTTCAGGATCGTATTTCCAACATATTCAATGTTTAAATTAGGTATAATTATTGATGTGTTGCGGAATTTGTTACAGTTCTATTGAAAATTCCCATTATATAATGAATAGTTTCATCGACAGTAGCGGAAATAATCCAGCATTGTTTTTTTCATGTTTAACAAGTATTACTCAGTCAATATTCTATCGGGCTGACTACCAGAGGTAGATAATAAAATCGAAACCATCGGTATTCATACAATCTGCATCATTTCTTTTTTGCACTCTTTTTACCATTCAACCATTCAACTAAGTTGATCAAAAAATGACATAGGCTGAGTATAGCTATCCACCCATCCATACGATTTGGAAACACGACGAGCTTAATTGGAAGAAAAGTATGTATATATCGATGGAGTTACAAAAGTTTTTCAACTTTGGAGATTCCACTCCGATGCAGTGTGGTAATTAATTGACGAACGTTTTGCGATAAGATTAACTTGACGCAACGCAGACGCGTCTACTGTAAGTCACAATGCGCGGGGGTAGAGGGGCGGTCTAAGCAATGAAGCGCCATAGCCAAGAATGCGACCCAAACGTGGGCAGACACGTGAGGGCAGACGTCGTTGACGTTTGTGTAAGTTTTGTGAATTTCTTTACAGGTGATATAATTCAAATTTTGAACTATCCATTACTTACTGTAGTTGGCATTTTTTTCAGTTACTGTATTTTTTAAGTAAAAATATAAATTACTAGTAGTTAGCCCGCTCTTATATTAACGTACAGCCGAAACTACTAAAACTAAAATATTGAAATATGCAGGTAGGTTATTTGTATAGCGTAAATAAGCATCAAGATAGAGAATCATTAATTTCCACCCCCAAAAGGGAAAAATAGGGATTCATGGATTGTCACAAAAATACTCATTTATATTAAATGAAATTTATTTTCTCTCTTATATTAAGAAATTTTATTAAAATTAAAGACAAAAAAAAGTTGCTTTTCATAAACATTATGGAAATATTGTTACTGAAATCATAAGAAAAATTAATTTTATAAAAGACTGAAAACGGTTACAAATTTTAGATATTTATTAAAAAAAATGTAATGTGGTTGTTGGTGGCCAAATCAAACTTTTATTTAATGAGTACCTATCGATGACTTTGATTTTTGGTGAGTTATATTATTTTCATTGAATATTCTTATTTTCATATACTGTCTTCGACTCTGAATTTCTGGTAATATTGATTTTGTTTTATAAGTAATATTTGGTTATTTTCACCATGGGAAATGCTCAAAAATATTTCTCCTTTGTTTCCAAGGTGATCCTTTGATTGATTTCACTCGAAATGGAAAGAAAACTGAAAGACATGGCTTGCATAATGTCGAATGGAAATAAGAATATTACATACAGTTAATATAATGAAAATTCCAAGTTTCTACAAGGATTTAAAAACGGCAACAGAGATAGCTTCTGACGGCATACATTTCCATTTAATTCCATATTGTTTATTTTGAAGAATGCTTGCAAGTTTATAATGGGTAGTGTTAGTGATGAATTGGTTAAATCCTTAATCGAATTTTATTCAAAAACAGTAACATTTATGGACAAAATTAGTAATTTAACTTCCTTTTTCGATTCACATTCAAAAGTTTTTACCTTCAGGGGAGTGAAAACCCATTAATTAATATCAAGAATAAAAGATGAATTAGCTAAAATGAGAATTTATAAGAAAATCAACTGACAAAAATATTCACAGCATAATGAAAGTTTTACCACTAGGCTAGAAGCGGCTTTGATTGTTATTCTAGAGTTTAAAAATATTCTAAATAGGATCATTCAACATGAAAACCATCATGAAGATGAACCTCAAATCATAATGCATCATCAAGAAACACTTGTTAGGAACAAAACTTGAAAAAACAAATTCACGAAGAACCGAGATGAAGGAGCTAGACACATGTGTACAATGCTGGAGGTATAAACGTTTAATATCTGGGGGATTGAAGGGAAAGAGGTCTGGGTGTTGACGGTTCAGAGGTCAGGTAGTGATATAGTCGGCACCTGCAGGTGGCATTTTTCATCCAGTGTTGTCAACCCAACGTCGAGGTATATTTTTTCAGGAAAAAAAAGATAAATAATCATTGAACAGTCTCATCAGTAGCATAATGTCTTATCGTTGTATTTTGATATATTCGTAACCATCTGTATTATATATTTAACTTGTAGGATTATATCCTACAAGAGAAATATAAATAATGATACTCGAAAACAGAGTATTAGTCCCTGCTGATAAAATTGCAGCGGCTGAATATTTTACTGGACTTTAGTTTCACCATAAAAAATGGCCCCTGAAAAGATTGAGCCAATCCGAACAGTGCGGTTTTCAAGAGTCAGACATACACAATGTTGATATATTATATAGAAATTGAACTGTCGAAAGCTACTCTATATTAAGGGATATTGATATATTACGTTACAGGTTTATCATTAAATTCAAATTCAAATAGAAGAAATCATCGTTTTGTAAGATCGTAGAGTCACAAACTAATGCTCCCCCGAAGACTAAGCTTCCAATGAGGATTTGCTTTCTTTTGAATTCACTAATAGTGAACACCCCATGTAATATATCAGATCAATTTCATACAATTCATTCATTCTGTAGAATCATGCACTATCTTTCAATTTTCAACTATGATTTTCACTAGTTCGGACTTCCATTGTCTAATGTATAAAATGATTTGAAATCTCTGAAACAATTAAAAAAGAAGTATTAAAAATGAAAATCTGGAAAATAAAAATTATCTTAAGCAAAAATAACCTGAAATGAAATAATAGTGAAATAAGATACAAGTAAAAATAGGACGATTGAACAAAAAATTAAAGAAATAAAAATGAAAATAAAAAAGTTAATAGATTCCAAACCACGTTAGTTCATGACGTTTCGATTGTTAGTATGCACCGATACGATGCGAATTACATGTTACTTTGTAATACAGAGTCATTAAATGAACTAACCAGAATGAGAAGAATTGAGTAACAAAATTAGAAACTAAAAACTTGAGAATAAAATAAGTGATTTTATTGAAAAAAAAATAAAGACGTAGATAATGTACTAAAAACTAAAAAATAATTTGGAAGGTCCTAGGTTACAATCATCACACTACTCCTTTAGGCTTAGTACTTACAACGAATTATATTATTTTTTTTATCTGTTGTCTTGTCACATAGCCGATTCCCATCTAGTACAGCTGATTCACGGGATATTTTTTTAGAGGGATACATTCTTGGTTTGTTTTATATTACTTTCAATATTTTTTCTTGGATTATATTTGGATCAAACCTCCCAAGCTATAAGGGGTATATATTTGGTGTGACACCACGAGAGCATAATATGAATTTTTTAAATGTGTTTACCCAATATACATTTTTCGTTACCTATCTTTCAATAATTACTTTCAAAACTTGACAGGGATATATTTTTGGGAGAGATTAATTTTTGGAAAAAGAGAAGTTTGGCCTTCTACTTCTCCATCTTCATACACAAAAAAATGTGGGAATCTTCCACTTTCTTGTAAAAAGTTCATTTTTATTCCTCCCTCTGGAAGTGTCCTACGTTTCTTCTATATTCCACAGGAGCTTGATATTTTTTACACAATATGCATTTTCCGGTACCTATATTTCAATAATTACTATGAAGATGGAGAAGTAGAATGAAGATGGAGAAATATAATCTGTATGTTTTCTGTTGTAATGTTTTTCTGTTAACCAGCCGCCGCCAAAACTTTTTCCCCAAAGAATAAACTCTGTTGAAAATATTCCCCTTACAATGTAAACATTGATAATATCCTTCATGCCAAATCAATTTACAACAATGTTTTAAAAAAATAATATCTAACCTATCCAACTAACCTAATTGAAACCGAAGAGTACAATTTCTAGGTAATTTTTAGTAGCATTTTGTAATCAATTATTATGTGCAAATTACATTGAAACAAAGTGTAATGCAGTAAATATCCAAAGTAAGATTTCTCTGATAAAACACTTACTATTTTAATAATTCTTCATCACGTTCAAAATTCGCATGAATGCGGTTCTACAGAAAAAATTACCAATAATATGAAAACAGGATGTAAAGAAACCTATACAAAATAATAGCAATCTACAGAAGTGTATCATCTCTGACAAATAACCTAAAGAATTGCCCCTAACATTGGCAACGTTGTCAGTCCCGCAAGCATTCCACTGTTTTCCTTCATTAAATAGTTGGGTTGTTTGTTAATCCCGCATGTGTGATACTGTTATACCTCAGTTGAGTTCCGCAGGTCCATGATATGTCAACAGCTTCATTTTTACGTCGACCATGCCTGGTTTGGGGCTTACCTGAAACAAAACAAAAAACGTGATTTACTGGTTCGTTCTTCGGACGTGACTGAAAAAATAATTGGTTTCAGAGTGTACAGAAAGAAAAATCTCAATTCGGTACATATACATTTTTCAGATTTCTGTATTGTGTGGTTGTTGATAATTTACCACAAGGCGACATGGTTAAAAGTATACTTGAAAAATCAATATATTATCCATATAATAAAAAAAACTAATCAATACAGTTTATTATATGATTTTCACTATAAAAGAGTTTTACAAAAACCGTGACACGTGTTTCGCTATACAATTGCTTCCTCAAGCATAAGTTTATGCTTGAGGAAGCAATGTATAGCGAAACACGTGTCGCGATTTTTGTAAAACCTTTTTATAGTGAAAATCATACAATAAACTGTATTGATTAGTTTTTTTAATATGGATTTTCATCAAGTATCGGCCAGTTCAATTTAGTTATTTGAAATATAATTTGTTTGATTTTCTTGCTAAGAAAATAAATATTTTGAAATATTCTCTTCAAATGAATTTCATTAGTTCGAACTATTATATAAGCAAAATAAATCCTGAAATGAAATAATAGTGAAATAAAATACAAGTAAAAATAGAACAATCGAACAAAAGGAACAGACTTTGGATGAACAGATGGTGGAACAGACTTTGTATGAAAGACAGCAGAAGCCTCGCAAGGAATAGAAGCCGTCACAACCAGTGCTTGCACTTCTCTTCATCAAAGAATTATCGGAAAGGATAAGAAGAATTGGGTCCATTATCTGTAGCAGCCTCACAAAAACTAGGCCACCAAACGCAGATTGGGATTCCAAGAATTGCATTTACTGGATATCCCATGAGTGCGGAAAATCCTACATCGGTGAAACTACGAGGACATATAAAGTTCGCATTGTCGAGCACAAGAAATACACACAGCGAGGGGAAACTAGCAAATCAGGAATAGCAGAGCATCTTAGGATCCATAAACTCAACATCGAGTGGTCCAAGCTGAGATCATATACAGGGAGGATCATTGGTTTAGGAGAAACTTCAAAGAAGCCGCTTACATGTTGTCCAATAACGCCTTTAGCCAAGCTAGCGTGCAGATTCGTAACATATGGAAATCCATAATCAAGCGAAATATGGCCAACTCCCGCCAAACGATCATCTCCAGCCAAAACGGTGAAGCGGAAAAAGCAAAGCGCAGATAAGTGGAAGTACGCGAATGATCCATAAATAGTCATCTCACGGAAGAATTAGTCCAGTCGTCACCCGATGACGATTGTGGAGACTAACAATCGAAACGTCGTGAAGTAACTTGGCTTGGAATCTCTTAATTTTTTATTTTTTGTTCAATTGTTCTATTTTTACTTGTATTTTATTTCACTGCTATTTCATTTCAAGGTTTATTTTGCTGAATATAATTGTTATTTTCAGCTATTTTTTTATTAAAACAAATACTCCTTGGCTGATAGCATCAAATTCTAAACGACAAATATTGATGCAAATTGACTTTGAACGAGGCTCGATTGCATGTATGAAATCTTCGTCTGAAAGAAAGAGTTGTTAACAAATAACGGCTTTATATCCTGAACAAAGTTACAACAACGAGGAAGAAACATCCCAAGTACTAACACTCTTAACGGATTTCAAAATAACTCTGATGACACTACTGATGAAAGACACATTATTAGGAAAATGAATTCGAACTTTTCGTGTCTTACAATGTTCTTACATAGAAGGATCTCGTGCGAGAAACATCTGCAAGACTATTCTCTATGAGGTATGTTGTATAAATGTTTTGCCTGATATAATTCAATGTCCATCATGGTATCAGCCGAGGAAGTAGTTTTCCAGATTCTACTGTGTAGGTACGTTGGGGGAGGAAGACGTTTCGAAATTCCAGTTCTGAATATTAATTTTCCTAATATGTTTGTATCCCTCCTTGATATTCATCGAATTTAATTCGATTGCTAATTTCCTTGTTACTGAAATACTTCGACGCTGCAATTTGGAAATATAATTTAATAGCCAACAGCAAGAGAACTTCTCTTCTTGATAACAAAAATGTACCCAATTGAAGAACAAATTCAACAAATCAAATTGATAGTCGGTACTATTACTTTACATATCTATACAGGGTACATATACAGGGTGTCAATTAAGTATGTTCCATAAATTTAACAGACGATTCTTTAGGTAATTCTAAGACGAAATGTTCATATAAACATGGGACAGCAGAATCTTCGTTCTCAAGATACAGGGTGTTAAAAATAAAAAAAAGTTTTTCTTAAATATCTTAAATATCCTTCACCCAATTTTGTTGTAATTTGGCAATTGTATTTATAACATTAAGGAGCTAATTTAGCCCGAACTCGATTCAATTTATTAAGACCAATGGCGTCTCGAGCGGGATTTGAAGGAATATTTCTGACTTAAAAATGTACGCCACTGACTTTTGTGCAATTTTTATTATTTCTTTGGATTGAGCAATTAGTAATACAACTTTCTGTGTCTCGAATTTTTTTTGTATGGTGCTTAGTTTTTAAGAAAAAAAAGTTCACCTAATTGCATATCCCTGGACCTCACAAGGAATGATATGAGGAATTAAATGTTTCTTTTGGAAATTATTATTTTTACAATTTTTCATTACTAATTATGTAACAATAACAACAAATATTAAATAACATTAATATCTAAAATAACTAATTGCACTAAATTAAGTGTTGGAAATGGCCTTCTTCCGCTACAATACAACCGT
>WOGN01010942.1:0-10211 GCA_015342105.1 Leptinotarsa texana | reverse complement strand
TTTTTTCAAATATTTTCGAAAGGTGGGTTATTAAAGATATGGGACGGTAATTACTTATTTCTTGAGTATCTCCTTTTTTATGTACCGGAATTACTACTGAATTCTTAAATGCTGACGGAAATGTACCTTGTTCAATGCATTTGTTTATAATATGTTTCAAAGGGTCCATAATATGATGACATATAATTTTTATTGTTTCAGCTCTGAGATTATCAGTACCTACTGCAGTACCTACTGATTCAAGAATTACTTTGAAAAACTTGGCGCTTCAACTCAATATGATCTACAGTGAAATGGAGTTGTTTGAAGAGGCATAAAATGTATACCCAAATTTCTACTCTATATATTTTGCACGAAGGAAATGAAATTCGCCGTATGGAGATGGAATTCGCCGTATGGAGTTGTATCTTCCTAGAACATGACATTTTGGGCTGACCAAAATACACATTGGATGGTAAATTGTAGAGAGAAAATATCTTAGAAAGCCAATGACTTGTGTGATATTCTGAACGAAAATATTATCGGGTCTTTTTTTTTCATCGAAGTCACCACTTTCCGGACCACTTTTCGTTGATTTCCTCGATAATGTAATTTCCGATGTGTTGGAAGAACTACCTCTAAATATGAACAATAACCTGCTTTTTCAATTGGACGGTTCACCAGTTCATAATAGTTGGATATTAAAGGTTTGGTTAAATAGGAACCTCTCGGAGTATGGTCGCCACGAACCCCAGATCTAACTCCACTATAATTTTATTTATAGGAAACGTTGAAAAATTGAGTTTATGATGAGCCAACCAATAGGAAATATCGCCGTGCAAGAATTATACAATCGTGCAGAGAACTGAGAGAAGTTGGAGGAAATAATTGGCGGCGCATAAAAAAATGTGTTCACCTGGAGGAAAAAATATTGAAATTGCTTATACTTGAATCAATTGAAATTGGTTATTTTTCTGCATTGAAAACGTGATTTTGAAAGTAACTACTACTTGCCACATAAAAATGGCTTTTTGAAAATAATGGAAAGATGTGAATCTGAACTAACATTAACCATTCCTAAACCTCTCTGATATCATGTTTCCACTCCACTTACAAGATAAATATTTCTTTTTTCATTATAGTGTAGTTCACATACACCCGTTTTTTGAAAATATGAAAATTTTCATACAGTCTCCGAAAATGACGATCAATGTGTTATTTGATTCGTATTGTTAGGTAGAAAGTTTAAGGAAAAGTTCGAAAAGGCGCTAAAAAAAATTACAAAACTTATAAACAAATTAGTAAAAAAATGAGGTTTAGTTTTTTGAATATCTGGCAAAATTTTCAAAATTTTCGAACTACCAAAAAAGATCCAAAAATATCTTCAAATTTACTGAAAAAAGGTTCCGAATCCCGGAGCTGTTCCTCTATTATTTATAATTTTTACACAGCCCGTGTCAATCTGACACAGCAACAAAAAAAATGATTCAAACATATTAAATATGAAAATCAAGGAACGAAAAAATTCGTGTGGTTTTGGAACACATCAATGAACAATAATCCTCGGTTGAAAAATTTTTCCCAATTTTACCATCAATTATCCATTTGTTATATCATAATCTACTGGATAAAAATGGATGTTTGGTGATTGGTTGATTGGTTGGTAAGTGATAAACTCCTACATCGCTCAACCGATCGTGATGAAACAGTAATTGTATAAGTAATTTTTCTGTAACTCGCCACTAGATGGCGCTTTAGAACGATTTTTTGACAGCACTGTTCTATAACGCTGCGCACGTTTAAGTTCGTTGATTCTGATTCTGTCAAGATATTGAAACACCAGCGATACAGCAACATAGTACTAATCATAAATATAAAAATGGAGGTTTGTTGGTTGGTTGGTAAATGATAAACTTCTACATCGCTCAACCAATCGTGATGAAACTTGACATGTATAAGTAATTTTTCATAGAAAAGGTTCTTAGGCTATCAATTTTTCTGTAACTCGCCACCAGATGGCGCTGTAGAACAATTTTTTGAAAGCACTGTTCTATTACGCTGCGCACGCCTAAGTTCGTTGCTTCTGATTCCGTTAAAACATTGGAACAGCAACCATACAGCAACATAGTACTATTTTTTCATAAAAACCTTGATAATTAACAAAGTAAAACCCAAGAATTTTGTTCAGTTCGTGATGTTATTTTCAAAAGACTAATGAATAGATCGTCGTTACAAAAATTACAGAATTGTTATTTTCCACTTTTTTATCAACAATTGAAAATTAAAAATTAAAGAAAGTTAATAATTTTTTGTCTAACGGTTGGAAGCTACTTGAAAATAAATTTCTTTATATTTTACTGGTATTGTTGAAAAATTGTTATAAACAGATACATAGTTTATAAGTAAATTAAAATTTTTTTTCATAATATACTCACTGATAGAAATTATGATTTTTGGAGAGAAAACGGTTCCTTAAAAAATGTATTTGTTACAAAAAAATTCGTTTATTTATTAACAATCGTTTTTTGCGACCAAATATTAAAATTAGGGAACCATTTTTTTTATAAAAATCATAAATTCTATTGTTTTCTGAGATTTGAAAAAAAAAATTTTTCGAATTTTATTTGTTTATTTAAAACACAATTTGTTATGAATGAATTAATGTTTACCATTTATTTTTTTAAATACTTAATTATGTAATAAAAGTAGCGATATATGTTTTTTTTCTATTTTTTATATAGCTTCTGTCTATATAAAAATAGAAGAAAAAAATAAAAAACACACATGACTACTTTTATTACATAATTATTTTTTAAAAATTAAAAAAAAGTATTTATTTACATGAAAATGTTTTTTAATAAATGAAAAACGAAAAAAACTTTTTCTCATCTCAAAGAACAATAGAATTTATAGTTCCTTAATTTTAGTATTTGGTCGCAAAAAAGTATTGTTAATAAAAAAACGTATTTTTTTAGCAACAAATAATTATTTTTTCTCTAAAAATCATAATTTCCACCATTATTATGCGGAAAAATTTTTAGATTTACTCATAATGTATTTGTTTATAACAATTTTTAAACAATAACAGTAAAAAATGAAAAAATACATTTAAGTAGCTTTTAACCGTTAGACATCGAAACAATCAAGATTTAGGAAAAAAAATGTATTTACTATTTTTAATTTGTAATTTTCAATTGTTAATAAAAAAGTGAAAAATCAAAATTTTGTAATTTTTGCAACGACGATCTATTTATCAGCCTATTAAGAATAACATGTGAATAAAAATTCTAGGGTTTTTGTTTGTTAATTATCAGGGTTTTTATGGACTATTGACTATTGACTATTGACTTTGAAAAAAGTTGGTATGGTTAATAGAGGTCACTCAGATCGTCCACCTAAACAATTCAGAATTGATGTAACTTTTCGATGAAGCTTGGAACCTGATATTGAGATCACAAAAAATCACTTCAATTTCAAATAGGTTTCAATTTTCGATTATAAAATCAAACTCTTCACAAAAATAACATTGATCAAGACTATTAATATTTGAATCAAATTTACCTGTTGCGGAACCAGATTTTGCGACATCTGTGCTGACGCTAGCGACACCAGCGGCCAATTTCCCAACTTGCTGCAGAACTGGAGGAACAAGAGTTGGCGTTTTTTGATGTTTTTCACTTAATAAGTTTCCTAGAGCACTTTTGCCCAGTTTATTTGTATTTTTATTGGTGTTCATTTTCATATAACGAAAAACCGTAAAACTGATTGGCCACAAACGCGTGCGTATATACTGCTAACCTATTAATCGATTTCTTGAAGTAAAATCAACAAATACATCAGTTCTAAAACGGAGTAATTTAATACACTGTTCAACATCGGCACTAGTATGTTAACCAGATATGAATGTTTCATCTATCACTACACATTTATTGCTTTGATATGTAATAAACACAAAATGTAATCTGAACTTCACGACCACTCTGTCCTTTTCTACAGTGCACTAAGGAAAGTTTTGCAAGTGTCTTTCTCTGTTTCAGTGAAAAACAAAATCAATGAAGTCTGATACCTTTTAACTAAGGTAATGGCAAATATTTTAATTAACAGCATATCAGAATTGAACAGCGTTTGGTAAAAAGTTATGGTGATATTTATGATAAAATTGATTACTTGAAGACAATTTATAAAAAGTGGAATGTGACATAACCTAACATTTCATTGTCAGCTGGACTAGAAATGTTGAGTTGGATGGAGGGGGATGAGGCATGTGTAATGAAACAATTTACCATTTTCACCGATGATTGGAAGGTTGTTGGCTTCGAGTAGTTCGGTTTTGTTTAGGTAGTAGAATTGTTTTAAATTCAAGTTTTCAATATCTAGGTGAAGTGTATTAAAACTTTTCATAAATATATTTGACAATCATGGCAAAAAATGATAGTTCTTTTAAAGTGTATAAAAGACGAATCTTCCGAATTGTGTATGGAATCATAGAAATGTGTTTCCACTGGTTGTTTGGATTAGTCTATGGAGGAAAAGGGAAAAGCATGCCCCCCATCACAGATCTTCTATTGTTAGAATCTGCTACATCTATTGCCCTCAAAATAAGAACTAAAAAGGTACCTAATTACTTCATTACTTGAGTGTGAATCTTGCTGAAAATAATTTTCCAGAAATTGTGGTTGATGAGACTCTTATAGCGGGTACTTTATCAAATTATGAAACCAACTTTAACATAAAGGATATGAAGTACCAAAAAAAAAGGAAAGTCACCAATTTCTACATCACCTTCATATGAACAAGAGACTAAAATTTCTGTAACCTGTTGGTTACTCTAACAGGTGTATTAAATGTCACCACAAAGTTTTGATCAACTACTTTGTTCACTAATTGTCCGCAGGTTTCAATATTACTTCAAGTAAAAAATAATATTGCTTTATATAATCTGGAAAGTAGGATCAGGTTGATTGATAGCTGTTAATTTAAAATAATTTTTTGTGTAGGAAATCAAAGTTTTTGAGGCTCCTCTTAGGAGTATTCAATCTTTCACAGATTCAGACAAATAAGTAAATGAGAGGGGAATTGATTTTAGAATATATAAGAATATAGAAGATAAGACTTTTCATTATGGCTGATAAATTATTCGATTGAAAATTCAAAATGCATATCTCACATTTGGGATATATGTACAAGTTTTCTCATAGATACAATTTTTGTAGACGAAGGTGTATACTGTATGTTATCCAATTTCCTACATGATATTAGCCAGGGAAGTAGTTATTTTTCAGATTCATAACATATTCATATTTACTTGGTAGCCATCAAAGTAATTTGTTGTCTATTTTTTGCCTCAGACGAAATTTTTGTATTAGCAATATAAAGTGAAAAAAATAACTAAAAAAATACTGTCTTGGATAGATACGTTCTGAGTGATAGGAGAAACACTTGAGAATTGATTATAGGTAACTCGCGATCGATTTCAGCATTTCAATGAGAAGCATCTGTAAACATTTTCTTTGTACAGAAACATGCACCAATATTTGTAGGGGCATTGAGAGGGATGGAATATTTCAAGTATTTGTTTTCTTGGCATATGTATCTATTTTCGATACATTCATCAGACTCTATTTGATTTCTATAAGTGAACACCGAAGTGAAAACCAAGTTTTCCCTTGATGTTTGTGAAAAAGGAAATCTGGACAATTTTATAATGAACTACAAACTAGTCTTTTGGGTGATTTTTCATAGTATTTTAAAGTGAGTAATCATATGATAACCAAATTCTTGATTGAATTAAGTGGCTCTAATTTAACCTGAATTGAGTTAATTCATCTATAATAATTATAGCTATCAATTAGGAACCCTACATCTCTTTCCCATATAGAGCAGTAATAATATGTATTTTGCATTACGATGTTTTATTTATTTACAGAAAGTGTTGAAACAAAAATATGATCATCACTTAATGGGATTTACGTTATGGGTTATAGAATATAAGTATAAAAAAATGCATCGTTCAACTGCATAAATCATGCAATATTATTACTGTGTTATTCCAGTTGAGGAATTGAATGAGCTACATTTCTTTTCAAAGCATACTTTCTTCAAATAGAAATGCTGCGAGTTTAATTCTATACCTCTAATAACATGATGATGCTATTGGGAAAGTGCAACAAAACCCAAATGACACCAGTATTCAATGAAGGGATGTATGGATACATCCAGGGGGGTTACGCAAACAACTATATTTTACAATGAATCTCAACAATATCTTTACTTAGTTATCAATGGTACAAACTTGATAAATTAGGTATATTGATATAAATATCTTTGTAAGTGGTTGAACATACACTTAATTACATTGTAAGAGGTTGAACATACATTTACTTACATTGTAAAAGATTGTAATGCAAGAACAAAATTAATTTGTTAAGGATCAATTCCAATATAAGTGAAAGCATATTATATTATGAAATTTGTATCAGTGATAGATACAAAGGCTGAAAGATTTACAATCAATGAAATAAAATATAAAGAATATAAACATGAAAAATAAGCAAGATACCTGTGTTAATATAAGTTGTTCATAATGTTTCGTTAGGATTCACAACAGGTGATGGCTTCACTTGGACTAGATGTCTATTGAATATTAATTAGTTAATTTACAACTTAATCATCTAAAAATGCTTCATCCTAGATACGCAAGTACTGTTTTGAAACATAAGTCTTGCAATATCATTCTGTGTTCAAATACTGAAAAGTGCCTCATAAAGTAGTATGCATTCAAGTTATGGATTTACTTGAAATTCTAAATTGCCTTAATTTTCCTAAACAGTGTTAATTGGAAAATGTAACCCCAGTTAAGCTGACAGTACCACTTTGAATTTTCATATGTATTTTTAGGCATTAATTTCAGGCTTATTTCAGGTTTATTTTGTATTCTATTCTAGAATTTTGAATAGGAGCCTGAGATGCTCAATATATTTTTATTCCTCAAACATTCAATGAACATTTTCCAACAATTGTTTCGATTCCTGCTGTGTGCGGAGCAAAAAAGTTCAATATCATAATGTAGGAGCCTAAATTGAGCAAGTCCAAATTTTCTAAAGAGTAAAGTATTTCGATTTGGTTCTGCCAGCATAATGGTACAACTAACAAAACCTACTGATTAAATTGGCGACAGGGTCCAATAGGTGCCTAATATGACTCTAAAATCATGACATAGCCTGATTGAACATACTATTTTTTTCTGTAGTTAGATTCTGTTTTCTTAACGTTGAGTGATATCTCTGTTGAATGGAGAGGAAAATTCGTATAAAATTATGGCCTCAAAAATAACTTGTGAATTCAAAGCAGCAGGAACAGTTTACGAAGAAATAATTCAATTGAGAGCTGTTTGAGCGCTATAAAGTACACCAAATATTTGATCTAAATCGTCAAAAATTTAAACCAAGTTCAATTTTAGATATGGATAACAATTGATCAGGAAACAGTACTCAAGGACGATTCGTCTAAAAACAGTCTATGGAGTGATTAAAGTACATGGTGGTGTATATCCGAAAGGTATGAACCTTTCCAAATGGTTTATACTCGAACGGAATTTTCAAAAATTCGTTGTTGAATCCAGTGTATTATTTCATTTTTGGTATATTGCTTCAGTCTCTTCAAAGAATCTTTACAAAAAATGAACTCGGCTAAACATTTTCAAGGGCGAAATATGAATTTTTGATATATCGTTCAGATATTAACCAAACTTTAGACAATTCCCAAATGAAATGTGGGACATTGTGGTCAAAATTTCCAAAAACGGTATGCTGAACATGAAAGGGCGTACATACTAGGAAAAAATAATTCTATGTTTTCAAGCCATTCCTTGTCATGCAACCACAAGTTCCCGAATCTAAATGATACGAAAATTTTGCCCTATGCAAGGAAGAGTTACAATTTATTTACAGGGTTGCAATTATTTAGAATCCTTGGAAATTCACAAGCATAAACATTGCGGGTGCAACCTTACTCACCGGTTTTCAAATTAGCATATCCGCATTGTAAATTGTAAATTCAGGTACTCATTCAAACCAAGTACCTCTACTATTTACTTACAGTGGTGCTATATAAGGCTAATGTAATCAACCATTGTTAGTTTAATGTATAAGTTTGAAAAAGTCCTTATAGGATGTAACTGCAGTGACGTTAGTTATAAATAAAAGTGGTAAAAAACTTAGAAAGTTTCAATTCTCTTTTCTTCGTTATGATTTCCTACCACGTATGAATTTACCCAAATGAATAATTTTTTGTTATATTATTTCATTTTTTATTCAGAGTGTCTACACTCAAAATGAACTTGGTCGACCATTTTAATGTTTAATCGGAGGTTTTGAAAATTTTGGTCACATATAAACTTTCCCAAAAATGGCTCCCGAATTAATTATTTCTTGATTAATGCACATTATATTGAAATGGTTTCTTAATGAAGTTTAACTTGGTCAATTTTTAAGGATATTCGACTTTTCGAAAATGCAATTCAAAAAAATCGCTCCTAGGTATATTGTTCCATATATTATAAAAAGTATGTATCGAAAATGAACTTGGATGAACATCTTAGAGATATAAATTTTTGCAAATTTCGTAAAAAAGTTCAAAAAGGATTGATGTGCGGCTCTTCAACTCACGTCACGAGTTTCTCTGATTGTTTATGGTGTTTTTTCTTTTCGAAAAATATTTTCCCAAAAATCTGTTTGTCTGTCTAAAATATGTTTTTTCGTTAACCAGCTGTCGCACCCCTACGAAAGACAACCCTCAGAAGTCGAATCTTATGCTAGCTAAATATTAACGAGGTCTTACCTTTTAACGTGTGATTCCCAAGAAAGAGTTATCTTGGTGCAAACAAAGGCGGTTGTTTCAGAGATTTTCTTCGTCCTCTTTCCAATCTAAATTTTCTATCTTCGAGTTTTTCGAGAGTTTTCCGAGGAGGTTTAATAAAATTTTGAATATATGTCATGAACTCCAAATTATGTGACCACCAACGGTAACTTTGTCATTATTACAAATAGGAAATTGTTTGAATTAGCATTACTACCCCGGATTTTATTCTCTTCAATCGTGTCTCCGGTCGTGAAATCCTATGTTTTTATTTCCTCTACTTAATTAATAATCGAAATGTACAAATATATTACATATTATCGAGTCATGTACCAGATGATTCACTTTCAATTTGATTTGTTACTTCAGGGGGAGATTGAAGTTTCAGTTGAAGAGCCAATTTTTAAAGTTTTATAAGCGTAGTCGTTTTTCGTTCTAGACTACGGATCTAGAACAGATTTTTTGTAAAAGGAATATGTTTAAAATATGTTTTTTTCGACGCCCCTACGAACGACAGCACTCAGAAGTCGAAGCTTGTGCGAGCTAACGACTAACGAGGTCTTAGCTTTTAACGTGTGATTCCTAACACGGGTTGGACGATAGCAAGTGAAAATCGAGCGTTCAGCCGGGGGCTTGAACCATCGACTTACACATCGGCCGATTGACTGAGTGAACAAAGCACCCACGTCGAACCGCCCGGCTACCGAACGACCAACCGAGGAAAGCAGGTAAATGTTGAAACGGGTGCCCTGTACATTAATCGGTGTCGTTACGGCAACTTGAAGTATTTGGAAATTACATTTGGAGAATGTTTTTTTTTATTATTTTTCATAAATTATTCAGTATATCTGGTAATTGATGGAAACATGTTTTCTATATAATTTTCAGAACACAGGACGATATAAATTTCTTATACATTTTCTCCGTCCTTTCTTTATCAAAATGAGACATATTATGTCTGTCAGTCACTTCTAATATACAAAGTTCGTATCTTTTGGGTAAAATTACTCAGAAGTTATTAAATTTCAATTGTTAATATGTATAACAATAACGGTAATTGTAAGGTTGTTAATATATTTGTGCACATACAAATATTGATGCCTGAAAATGGATTTCACAAACGGGAGTAGACAAATGATCAATGTATCTATAGTAATTGCTCAAAAAAACAACGTTCCTTCAATATTTTTTGCCGGACTGTTTGAACATTTTTCGGTATGGTCCCGTCAATGTTGCTAATAAAATTTTCGTCGCTCTCTGCTGATGTGAACATTTTGAAATAGAGAGTATGTTATTTCCAATACCAATTGGAACAGCACAGAGAAGGAATTCCCGCCTCGACATAGGCGTCGGCATATTATTTTTCAGTGGTAATT
>WOGN01010940.1:0-10212 GCA_015342105.1 Leptinotarsa texana | reverse complement strand
GAAATAGCTGCAAAAGCTACTTGTATATGTGTATATGAAGGCAGTAACAAAATAAATTTAATGTAAGAGTACAATTGACATAATCGATAAGAAAATGTAATATCTAACATCTATGTATCTTTGTATAAAAACAACTGCGATACTATTATTAATGTAATTATAAAGTTTTTTCCAAATCAGTTTTAATTTTACATTTTTGGGGTAACTTCGTTCAATACTGGATAATACGACATATAGACACATATATTTGTAATTAGTTGTAATATGTGTAATTCATTTTTGTTCTCTCTATAGTCTTTGCTTGAAAATTGTATTGATTATTGGTCTATTACTGACAATTCACTTTTTTATTTTCTTTTTGAATAACCTTTCAACAGATATATGCTTTAGCTCATTTGGTAACAAACTATATATTCTTGGAGCAAGGTAATTTGCACTTCGTTGACCTATACATTTTTCACTTCTGGGAAAGAAAATTGCATCAGCTCTTCTGGCATTGTACGAATGTTCATGAGGGGTGAGTTGAATTTTATTAGCTTTGACATAAAGTGAAATTTTGTTAAAAAATATTTGTCTCAAATCTCTACATTGAGATTCATTATAGAATGCGTCAGAAGATAATGTCAGATTTTTGCCATACATAATTTTCAGAACCCATCTCTGCAATACCTGTAATTGGTTCAAGAAGCAATCATTGACCCCGCCCCGATTGGCAGTCAAGATTCAACAATCGAATATTCGAAACTGTTTTCAATTTTTCCATGCAACAAACAGAAATATCAAATTCCTTTCACAATTATTTTGGTTATTCAAATTTTAAGTTAATCAATTCTCTTATTGTAACTTTTCATATAATTTTTATGGATTAATTTTCCGGGAAAGGCACCAACCACTATTCCCACTAGAATCCACAATGCCGCAAATTAGTTCATGACAACGCCTAGTCAGGCGAATTTTGAAACAGCTCAATATCAACAAGGCGTCTGGTCCTGATGAAGTGCCCGTCATTGTACTTACTTTTCAACATGTCTTACAAGAAACGGGTTTTCCTTTCTGGTTGGAAGATTGCTAGCGTTCAGCCTATATCCATAAAGGGCAAGAAAAATCTTCCAAATAACTATAGATCAGTCGCTTTGCTATCAGTGATATCAAAAATCATGGTGAAAGCTGTAAACTACCATATTCTCAAATATGTGGAAGGCTTCAACATCTTGAGCGATCATTATTATGCCTTTCGGAAACAAACATCAACAGGCGACCGTCTATCGTATGCCACATACAGGGTTATTCAAATTCGTTTCTGTACAAGGGGATCTCGTAAACGATAAGAGATACAGTGTCGGTTGAATTGTGACAAATTTGCGTATTTTAGAAAACCTATTCAATGATGTGAAAAAATCGAATATAGCTCTTTTGGTGCTGGAGATATACAGGAAAAACCAAAAAATCCCAAATTTTTTTTGCCTATATCTTCTTTATTCGCAGACATATTGAAAATCTGTCTACATTTTGCTATTGGCACTTGATGTGGGCTATCACAATATGTCCATGATCTTTTATATAGGGTGTCATCTGACTTGGGCCAACCCCATCTTTGAATTTTTAAATACGGACCTGTATTTTTTGTTGTAGTTTTTGGATCGTAGACATACTGAAAATTCAAAATTCATTTTATATTTCCGGATATTTCGATAATATTTAATTATAATTGGGTGAATCATTCCCTTTTAAATTATGGCTCTTGGAAATTGGTTGACTGAATTGAATAAAAACACAATAGCAACTTTCTCGTCTCCCTATGTACCGTAGAGTTTTAAGAGAGTTTTTTTTTCATTTTTATGTAGCAATTCATATTTTTTCATATTTACATTGCTCTGAGCGTTTTTTATATTTAATTTCGAATAGGCAAATCTTTTATGATTATCTGAAACATATCTACAACAAAACTATTTATATTAAATGTGTTTCCATGAGCAGAAAAAGAACATAATTGTAATGGAAATTGAAATGAAGTAATTTATATACACAAAAAAAATTAATGACGCAATAAATGTTCGAATTGGAGTCATTCCATTTTGAGACAAATAATGGACCAATAAGATAGCCTGCAAGATCACCAGATCTTATTATTTTGGAAAATTTTTTTGGACATTGAAAAATAGGATTTAGGCTGGCAGAGAGATAGAAAATGTGGAAGACTCTAGATTGAGGATTTTGAATGATTTGGCAACAATGTAGCAAATAAGTGTATTAAGGGCAATAAATAATACGAATAACCGAGTTTAAAATGTCTCGGAACGGAGGAACTCCTAATTGAATATTTATTGCGCCAATAATTTTTTTTGTACATAAATTACTTAATTTTAATTTTCATTACAATTATAGTGTTCGTTTCGGATGTTATTATTGTTATCATTTCTTTTTCTGCTAATTAAAACACATATCATATATTTTTGATGTAGATATGTTTCAGATAATCATAAAAGGTTTTCTTATTCGAAGTTCATTTTAGATAACGCTCAGAGCAATGGAAAAAATATGAATAAGTACCTAGGTTACCTATTCGTATCTACGGTACATAGGGAGACGTGAAAGTTGATATTGTGTGTTTATTCAACTCAGTCAACCAATTTCCAGGGCCATAATTTAAAAGGGAATAATTCACCCAATTATAATCAAATATAACCGAAACATCCGGAAATATAAAATAAAATAAAATTTCTCAGTATGAAGTGAACGTGTACGATCTGAAAACTACAACAAAAAATACAGGTCCGCATTTAAAAATTCAAAGATGGGGTGGCCCAAGTCAGATGACACCCTATATAAAAGATTCATGGACATATTTTGATAGCTCACATCAAGTGCCAATAGCAACATATGGACAGATTTTCAATATGTTTGCGAATGAAGAAGATATAGGCAAAACAATATTTAGGGAATTTTTTGATTTTTCCTGTATATCTCCAGAACCAAAAGAGCTATATACGATTTTTTGACATCATTGAATAGGTGTCTAAAATACGCAACTTTGCCACAATTTAACCGACACTCTTATCGTTTACGATATCCCCATGTACAGAAACGAATTTGAATATATTTGGCGCAATAGAGAAACATGGAGAATCAATTACTGTTGCGCTTGATATTTCCGAGGCCTTCATTCGTGTGTGGCATGAGGGTTTGCTGGCCAAGCTTCGATGCTATGGCTTGTCATTTTTGTGTAAGGCTCTTCAGCTTCCCGAAAGAACGTTACCCGCAAGTGGTCGTCAATGGATCTAGAATACTTTCACCATCAACGCTGGTGTTCCCCAGGGATGCATATTGTCTCCAACCTTCTTTTTATTGTATATCACCGACTTATTGGAAAAAACCAAGCAACGACTGCACACTTGTTTCGTCATTCCATTTTGATTCCGAGACATCGGCTACGTAGGCACATCTTCACCGGTAGCAGGAGGTTGCATATCTTAATGAGGATCTTGAAGTGATTTCGAATTGGGGTGAAACCAGGTTCAATTCAATGCCACAAAAATCCAGACATCGGTTTTCTCCAAAAAGATGAATGTCTCCGATTCGGATATGATAATGCCAGGCCAGCCAATTCCGCTTTCTGCTTCGATAATTTTGTTTGGGGTTAAAATGAACACCAATATGTCTTGGCACAATCATGTCACTGGAATTGCAAAGGCTTCTTCTTGAAAGCTTGGAACACTGTTTCGAACCAGAAAACTGTACACACCCTAGCAAATTGTGATGTTTTATAAAGCTCAGATCAGACCTTCTTTGGAGTATCGTTCACATTTATGCAGCTCTGTCCCCAAACATACCCAACTTCGATAGCCTGGAATATGGAAGAAAGGTTGGAGATTTGTCTCTATTTGTTTTGAGGTTCAACTCAGTACACCTCGAACTTCACTGTTTGAGAATTGTTTCATCTCGAGAACTGCGTTTATGTGGAATAAACTTCCTGAGAACGTTTTTCAAAATGGATTCAATCTCCGCTCTGAGAGCGCCTCAAAGGTTTTCCTGTAGTGCTTGTGTTTTTTCCTTGAAAAAAAATTGATTTGTCCTGTGCAAGTTCAATCAGGAGATTTTCTGACTGAGAGATCTTGAAATCTTCTCACGTTTGTCAGATTTTATACAGAAACAAAAGGATAATGGACAAAGAATTCTAAAACAATTAATAATAATAATAATGTGTCTTTATTTTGTCAATCTAGGATACATATAGATTTTTTACGTTTGTAACATTAACGATCCTAGGGCTGACGTCAAAGGCGAAGTTTAAATCAATAATTCAAAATTACTGATTTGTTCTAATATATCTGTTTTGTGAGATAATGAAGCTAAAATATTTGTTCATCGCTTCCAAAATTATTATTTCATCAGTTCGGACTTCCATTGTCTAATATATTATATATATTATATTATATTTGACAATGGAAGGCCGAACTGACGAAATACACCACGAAACATTGTCAACCAACTTCAATCCAAAATTATTATTTACTGCTCATTTTGAAAATGCCATTCTGTACTCCACATACATTACATAAGTAGGTACTTACATATGTAATGCCACATGAAAATCAATTACCTACCGTCTTTTCGGTTCGATGAGTTCGATTTATCGCTTGGCTTCTTCGCCAAGGACTCCACTTCGTCTAAGAAGTGATATGTCGCGTTGAATCCAGTTCCGTCCAGCCTGTCATTGGACCTGAAAGTCACCCTGAAGAATTTGCGGTCAGATTCGATGTCGAATTCCTTCAGTTGTCCGCAATATCTTGAATATTTTCGGTCCCTTGTCAAGTAGTTTGAGAATTCTACATAGTCACTAGCCGATACTGCCTCACATCTGCAAACGTCAATGAGGTGAGATAATAATTCGAGAATTATGTATGCTTCAAGAAATTTTATACTACCGAATTTTCAAACCATGACATCTGATAAATTTCGTAGTCTTTCAATGAATTAATGGATGTAGCCGTTACTACGTAGAGCAGGTCATCATGGAAAATGTGAATTAAAACATTTTTTGCTTTTATACCATTTGTTTTTGTAACCAACGTTACTGCAGTTTGGTCCAACAAGGACATTATGAAACGAATACAATGAACAATGTACACATACCTATAAAAACCCCAGTCGGTAATAACAGACGGTCCTAAATGTCTTTTCCTATTACCTGAATTTTGTTTACCTGTGACATTGTGATTAGGTACGCTTATCTGAAAACCGGTGAGTAGACTTGATCTATTTGGTCACTTAGTAGGTTACATACGCAATGCTTATGTTTATGAATTTCCAAGGATTCCATATAATTGAGTTTTCAACCCTAGCCTGAATAGTGCAAAATTTCCGTATCGTTTAGATTCGGGAATTTATGGTTTGGAATGGTTTGAAAACGTCGAATCATTTTTAACTAGTCTGAAGGACCTTTCATGTTCAGCATACTGTTTTGAGAAATTTATACTGGCGGCATTTAGCTTATGCTAAACAGGACGCAGGATTTATGTAATGTTTTTTTGTGTATAAGTGTAACTCGGAATCGTCCAACAGAAAAAAAATCTGAATGACAAGTTAAATAACCTACAGAACAATAGATCGTGTTAATTGGCTCATTTTTTTGGATAGTAGCGGGTACTTCACCATAATCAGAAGTTTTGTTGTCTTTTTTAAATTATTCGCAAGGGTCCAAAAGTAGACGCATCCATCAAATTATAGATACACGCGAATTCGCCAAATCATAGACACCAAAACAACAGATTATAGACCCAAGAGAATTCGCCAAATTATAGATACTGACGAATTCGACAAAAATTCACACTATTCATCCATTCAAAACGAAATGGTTGACAGACGTAACGGACATGATGGTAGAGATAGAACTTTGATATGATGATTATGAACTATGGAAAATGATGGAGATTTTTGCAGCCCGGCTGAATCACCAATTTTGTTATTATGTTATTAAAAAAATGATTGATGTAGAGAATAAAATTATTTGAATAGTGCAACATTTCCGTATCGTTTAGATTCGAGAACTTATGGTTGCATTTCTAGGAATGGTTTGAAAAAGTCGAATCATTTTAAAATAGTCTGTAGGACCTTTCATGTTCAGCATACCGTTTTAAGATATTTATACTGGCGAAGTTTAGCTTACGCTAAACAGGACACAGGATTAATGTGAACGCAGTCTTTGTTTCATTGACTAAATTATGTTTTTTGTGTATAACTGTAACTCGGAATCGTCTAACAGAAAGAAATCTTCTAACTGACATGTTGAATAACCTACAGAACAATATATCGTGTTGATTGGCTCATTTTTGTTCAATAATAACTGGTACTTTACCAGAATCCGAAGTTTTGTTGACTTTTAATTTATTCGCAATCAAAAGACCAAAATAGTTGATGAATTCATCAAATTATAGACATATACGAATCCGCCAAATCATAGACACCAAAACAGCAAATTATAGGCACAAGAGAATTCGCCAAGTTGAATAACCTATAGAACAATAGTTCGTGTTCATTTTTGTTGAATGATAATGGGTACTCAACCAGAATCCAAAGTCTTGTTGAGTTTCTCTTAAATCATTCTTCAATAAGAATCTATCAAAAGAATAAAACAGTATAGGCATCCACCAAATTATAGACACGTGCGAATTCACCAAATCATAGACACTAGCACAATAAATTATAGGCCCACATAATTTGCCAAATTATAAATGCTGCGCATTGGCCAAATTATAGATACCTTTGAATTCCACAAAAATTAAAATTATTTGTACAATCAAAACGAAATGGATGACAGTGATAACGACAATGAAATTCATGCATGCGGGCGGATAAGAATGATATGTTTGCTATGATGTTGGTTAGTAGGGTGGGGGGAAAATATTAGGAAGGCCGAAATGGTGCTAGGCAAAAATCCGCGATATATCAAGAGATTGAGTGAAAAATGAGGTTCTTCAGAGCAAAGAGATACTCTGTGAGAAAGAGTCAGCGGCAAATATAAAAAGTATTGCTAATCAAATGAGGTGAATGAGTATGCCGTTGGAAACTGGTAAATAGCGGTATGCATTAAGACATTATGTTAATTGAGAAATTCGCAAGGTAAAACATGAAAAATGTGCAAATTCCAAAAAAAAAGATGCCGAAGAAAATATTTAGAGTCTGATAAAAAGAGAAGAGGGAAATTATGTAAATTCTACTCCCAAACAGTAGTCAGGAAGAGAAAGGAAAACATGCATTGGAAAATACAGTGGTGTGGAAAGGACTCGGAGATAAAAGTGGGCTGCAGAGGAAAATCAAGAAAGAATGAAGAAGTTTATTCTCCAGAAAAAAATCAGGTGTGTAGTCAGGAAGGTCACACAGTCAAACCTCTATATTCTCTTGATGGAAGTTAAAAAGAGGGACGAGAAACCAGTAAACCTCCTGACTAAATAGATGAACGATGTTGGTGAGGAGTTGATACAGGGTGATATGAAGATATAACAGTTCAAAAGAATTCCCCCAATTTTCTGGAAAAAATGACACATCTGAAGGGCCTGTTTCATTTATTTCACAAATCCAGTCAAATTCAAGCAGAGGTTGAATATCTTCAATTTGTTTAACGGTGAACCGATGGCACGGTCTCTTATGAAATGGGTTAAATTCAGTAATCAACTTACGGCAAAACTCCTTCCACATCGAAGTATTCGAAGTGCAGATGTATTTTTTCCGATGCATTTCCATAAAGGAAGTAATGGCATTCGGTATCTCTGGGATATAGTCCGGGGTAGTTTGGACTATGGAAATATCCACTTCTGGATTCGTTACTATTAAATACGAAGGCACAGGGGTAAGTCTGTAACTGGGTACCAGTCGTTATACCAAAATCTGCAAAAAAAAATAGGCTGTTAAGAGACTTAGTACAATCGATATTGGTCTCGTGAAAATATCATTACATAGAAATATAAACATTTGGGAATATATAATTTGAATTCCAATGACATATCACTATGTCTCCTCAATATAAAGTGAGTGTGAATAATACTCAAGCAATGCGAAATAGATTTCTCAGACTTGTTGCCTTCAAATATGGTCTCACACTTGGTATTGTTGATTTCGCGAAATTTCATACTCTTTCTTTTTTGTAGAACGAACAACGATATCACTACTTTATTAAAAATTATTTCAGGTGACATTAATTGTAATGATTTATTACGTGAAGTCTCATTTCGAGTACCTTTTCGTTCAACCAGAAACAATGATCTTTTTACTGTCCCCTAATCATCATACTATGTCTTTTTAACTCTGTCCTAACTGTGTCATTTCAACCTCATTCAATCTGACTATGCATATAGAGTCCCCTACACGAATATCTCAGTATTCTGCCACATTTATAGATTATTTATGTACGAATTTAGGCAAACAATATATTTCTTGTGATATTACTTCAGCAGGTATGTCCGACAACGAAGCTACATTATGCTGCTGTAAAGTGAATTTTATAATAAACCGGAATAAATACAGATTCGGCAAATTATATAGTAAAAAAACTATAAAAGATTTTATAATACATGCCTGAATACCAATTGGGTTATTGTGAACAATGACCAGGATTCATTCTCAAATTTTAATAATCATTTGGAGAATATTTTCAATAGTTCATTTCCGATTCAGAAATTAAAAATCAAGAACAGAAAACGTTGGATTACTCGTGGCATAGAAATTTCAGCAAAAAATATGCGATCGCTGCACTATATTCGGAAGTTCAGTGGTAATATCTTATTTGAAATATATTTCAGTAGATACCGCAGCATCTATAGGTAGGGTGTCAGATAAGCAAAAAAAAAGTTACTATAAAAATAGATTCCAACAAGCTGATAACAAATCGAAAGAAACTTGGCAAGTGATCAATGACCTAAGAGGTAAATCTAATGGAGTACATGAAGTTTTACTTTACCAAACGTTCTTAATGAATATTACTGCTCTATAGCAGAAAAACTGACTGATAGATTGACTACTCAGAACGACCCAATGCAATGATTCAAAAACCCCTTTATTTCTGAAACGTGCATTGTATATGACAGTGATATTCATGAGCTGAAACAGGTGTTTCGTGGTGTATTTCATTGGTTGAGAGGTCCGTTATCTAAAGATGATATAAGTTGATTTGAAATTTCTGAAGAAATCTATAACATTGTAATAATAAAAAAAAACTGAAATTACAACGAAATAAAATACAAGCACCAATAAAAAAATAAAAAAATTGAACTAATAATACGGAATAAAAATTAAAAATCATTAATAAGAAGTGTAAATAAAAAATCAAAACATTTCGAACCAAGTTATTCCACGACGTTTCGATTGTTAGTATCCACAATCCTCGTCGGGTGGTAACTGGACTTATTCCTCCGAGATCTGACTATTTATAGGTCATTCGAGTGCTATCACCTATCCCGTCTTCCCTCTCCACGCTTCATCGGTTTTAGCGGGAGCTGACCGTTTGGCGGAAGTTGGTAGTGCTCCGCTTGATTATAGGTTTCCATATGTTGCGTATCTCTACGCTAGCTTGCCTAAATGCTTTGTTGGACAACATATATGTGGCTTCTTTGAACTTTCTTCTAAACTAGTGTTTCTTATTGTAGATGATTGCAGCTTGAGACAACGTGATGTTATGTTGATGAGCCCAAACATACTCTACTATTTCTGATTTGCTGGTGTATGTATGATTGTCTGCACTTATAGGGTATCCGGTAAATGTAGTTTTTGAAATCGCAGTCCGCGTTTGGTGACCTGGTTTTCGTGTGGCTGCTACGGATAATGTTCCCAGATATGAAGCAGGTTCTGATGTTATATTTGGACTCAATTCTTTTCAACTTTTCCACCAGTCCTCTGATGTAGGGAAGTACTAGTACTAGTTATGGCGGCTTCTCTTCCTTGTGAAGCTCTGGCTGTCTTCTAGCCAAAGTCTGTTTCGTTATTACTTTGAAGTAGCCATTCTATTGAAGGTCATTTTTGATGATGCCCAGTTCCTTTTCGAGACCTTCCTTTGTATCACAGAGCCCAATTGCTCTCTTAGTTGATCAATGGTGGTTGGATTCCTAGTTAAGATACTGTTACGGTATTTACTCGGGGTTCGTTTTTAAAACAACAACACTAATAATACTTCGACAAACTTTTATTCACTTACTACACTGATTACAATTCACTTAGAATACT
>WOGN01010939.1:0-10213 GCA_015342105.1 Leptinotarsa texana | reverse complement strand
TTTTGTAATTGTTTTTTTCAGGGTTTTCAAATCAATTTATATGAGATTAGACAATGGAAGTCCGAACTGATGAAATACACCACAAAACATTGTCAACTATCTTCAAACAAACGTTGAAATATAAGTATCACACAAAAATTACCATCAAAAATGGCCCTCTTTCGATTGCGCAGCATATAAAATATGTAGAAACTAGGAACTCTCTACGATTTCCTAAAAACTGTATTCCAGTATTCCACATCACATTCCAACATTCTACCTAATTCCGTTACCATAAATTCCCGCGGGGACAGTTCACTTCCTGTCCCTTTCATTGCATCAGACTTAGTCCTCACTTCGACAAAAGTAAAAGGAAAAATTCCCGAATACCATACATTTTTCATCATACTTCACTTCCTACGCGAAACATTGCCCACTCATTGGTGGCATTTCTTTGCAGAGAGATCTGCAGGATGAACATTAGATAAGGCAGGAGGTGAAATATTCTTCAATTATGGCGCAAACTTATGTCCATCAAAGTACTGTGAAAACAATTAAGAAAAGTGATGATAATACTTCTTTAGGACTATTAAAAAAAACGTCAATTATGAGGTTATTCATTATCGAATAATAAACACTAGTTTCGTCGGGTAGGCAATGATACATTACTCAACACTGTTGTACAGAGTGGGCCAAATTGGACCCTTTTAAACTAGAATAGATGAAAACTGATGGCTATGTCTGAAGATCAAATTTTATGACAAATTGAAAATTGATGGTGAAAACCCCATACCATATCTATCACTGTTTCTTTTGCTGTAAATTTTTTGTGTCAAAAATTTCTTGTTTTTATGTAAACATTTACAAAGCACTTTTTTACGTAAAATTAATTCAATGGTGTAGAAAACTTATTTTTTCAAATGGGATATCAATAGTTATTGATGAAGAACAATTTTTTCAATGAGACACCCTGTAAATTCATGCGGAGTAATCTTTGAAATACAGAGCTTAGGTTTGTAGACTTTGAAACCCACACTATGATCATGTAGGCTTTGGACGATGCGGGATAAAACAGAATTCAAATCTTTACTGGTATTGGTCAAATTTTGATTTAGGCAGTAAAGATGCTATTCAAGTGAGTTTTTTTCAATTTTCAAACAAATTCGCAATGAACTGAGAGAATTATGAAAAATGAGATATGACAGTATGTTTTACACAAACCGTGGAAAATGAAGAAGCAGCAGCAATCAATTTGTATCACGAGAGCTTTCCAGAGAGAAGATAACCTTTCGCAAGATTGCGACACAACCTAACTAATGGTGGTCAATTTAATTAAAAAAGGCCAAAATTATATGAATCAAATAGGGATGAGGAGTTGGAAAAAATAGTCGTTTTAGATGCTGTTGAAAATAATCCCAAAACGTCAATACAAAATTTGAAAATATCAACAGGCCTACCAAGAACAAACGTTAAGATTTTGAAAAAACACAAATTCAAGCCATACAGGACCAGAAGAGTTCATCAACTCAAACCAGGAGACTATGAACGTCGCATGGCTTTTTGCCAGTGCTTCCTGGAAAGTTGTAACCGAGTTCGGGATTATACTTGTGCTCAACAAAAATCCTCATTCTATTGGGGAGCAGAGGGCAGGTGTTCTCAGGGGTAGCATTAACGGCCCGTTCATTTATAATGGCATTTTCACATCTCAGATGTATTTCGAAATTTCAAGGCAAACTACTGAACCCCTTTTTGATGAATTGCCACTAATGGAGCTCAGAAAAATATATCATCAACAAGAAGAGGTTTCGCCTCACAACACTTCAATTGTCACCAATTTTTTTACTACAAATTTTGGTAATAATTGGATAGCCAACCAAGGATCCAACCGTTAGCCGGCCAGGTCACCGGACCTAACGCCTGTGGAATTTAACCTCTGGAGAAGGTCAAAAGATTTTATTTTTAAATTGCCGATCAATTCTAGATATGAACTGGAAGCAGCAGTGATGAAAAGTTTTGCTTCTTTCATTCCCGAATAGAGAGGACTGAATCCTCCGGGAGAAGGAAATATTAAGAGCAGATATTTGTTGGTTCACAGATGGATCAAAAATACCTTTAGTCGCAGACCCAGGATAGAGATATCAACCTTCCTAGGAACCTATGCGACTGTATTTCAAGCGGAAATTTACTCTATAGAATTGGGTGCGGACAGATTGGAAGAATACAACCTCATACACAAGTCAATAAAATTATTCTAGGACAGTCAAGCGGCGTTGGAAGCTCTTGGCTCCTACCGAGCAACGTATTAATTGGTAGCAAATTGCCAATTGCGATTCTCCTTGATAGGGAGACTTAACAGATTGTCTTTGGTATGGATTCTTGGCCATACTGGCCTGGAAGGCAATGAGGCTGCCGACTTCCTTCCTAAGTTAGGTGCTGGAAGCAGCTTTATCGAACAAGAATCTGTCATCAGCATCGCTTTAGGCTTTGCGAAACAAAGACTGAACACCTGGATGGCAAGAAGATTTATGGACTTCTGTCAGAATCGTCTGTCTCACTCCAAGGCATTTATTCACCCTTCGAAGCTTTATATCAAACAGTTGTTGGACTTCAGTAGGGATGAACTACGATGTCTAACAGACCTTCTTACAAGAAAATGATGAAACAGCATATTGCATACTTTGGGCCTTCCCCGCTGGGGAACGAATCAGGTTTTTACAGTTCCCTAGAGCCGTACTTTCAACATCTCACCTGAAAGACCATTCACCATACAAACTAATTGGTTTCGTTAAGAAACTGCCTTTATTTGGCCATTATTTGACCGACTGAAAAAAAAAACGGTAAGAAAAATTAACTTTTTTATTGTTTCCATTCCGTAAAACAAGGAGATTTTTTGTCGGTGTTTCAGTAAAATAGGTCCTGAATACTCCAAAATATTCAAAGATTCAGATGTTTTTCACGGATTCCATGACTATTGAAAAAAAAACAAACACTTTCTTTGAATGTGATGTGTTTTTCAATAGGGGAGAATAAAGAACTGCAGAGGAAGTTGTAGATAAAAAAAAAGCACAATAAAATCTGATAGGGTCTGAAAAGCCATAACCACATAATAACTCCGTATAATGTTTATCACGCAGATAAGAGAATGCGTTTCGAAAATATTCCTCACCGCAGCGGCACGAAAAATACTCGATAGCATTTCAGTTAGGGGTGAGGATGGAATGCTACGTAGAGAGGATAATTTAATTAAAAAAGTTTCGATACTGAAATCCAATTCTATATACGATGTTAGATAAACAATTTACCTTCAGTAGACTGTTTGCCAGGTGAGAAAGCGGCAAAACGATCCTCCTTACAAATACTAAAAACTCAAAATACAAATATCAAGAATAAATGAAGCTCGCATCGGTGACTAAAGCAAGTTTATACATCAAATGAGAAATCGTTTTCTGTCTCTCTGTAGTTTTCACTAGACAACTAAAGGAAATTCTTTATGGCATTCGATTCAATAACAGTTGCGAATTTATAAAAGTCGAAACATATGTGAAAGAAAGTATGGAACCTAGAAAGAACTAAGACGGAAATGAAAACGAAATTTTCTTCGATTGAATACTGTTTATCTACCGCTTTAAATTGATTAAACCGATTGTCGGATATAGATGCATCTAAATAATTGATATTTGCAAAATTATATTTGTGAAATGAAACTAAACATTTTTATAACTTCTACTTCGATAATAAAAAGAATAGAAAAATTTCAAAATCAAAGAAAAAACATTCGAAAACAGCATAATAGAATAGAATAAAAAATTAGGAGCCGTCACGAGACGCCTGGCAGTTGTGAAACAGAAATTGTGTTATACAAGTGACACGCATAAAAAACAGATTACGACTGGGACTACTATGGCATGATGTAGAAATAAAATTATTTTAAAAATTTTTCGTTTGAAATAAACGAATTCGTTTGTTTCGCACGGGAACTGACGCCCCGTTATTTTGCCATTCATTCAGCCCTGTGTCATCGGCCCATTGTTTATAATATTGAGAACTTACTGCATGCATCTTTCACTATATCACTATTTTTCCTGGACTAGAATGATTAAGTCGTATGATTAGTCCAATACTTTGTCTCTATTATGGTCCTGAATTTTTGGTTATTAATTTATGTTGGAAGATTTTCACTGTTCGTTTTCAATGACAACCTTAGTGATTACATCTTTGATACGACAGTTGCAAGAGTACGGTTCAATTGATTTCCTTTATTCTTCTATATAATAGAAAGGATAATTTGATTAGGTGAGACTTCCTTATCCACGTGTTACTGAAGGATTTTTCACCGGGGTTTCCCCTTGGAAAAAAGCGAGTGTGCCACTTTAATGTTATTCAATTTGTTGATATATTTTTTGAGATCTGTTGATGTGTAGTAAAATCACGGAGAGTAACTTCTGAATCTTGTGTAGTTATTTTATTCAACTGGAATAAAAGATACAACACCACGTAGAATCAACAAACCACAGGAAGTGCTCGTAGTTTATTATTTACAATTTCGAATTTGGAAGAGTTAATTTCTTCATGCAATAACTAAGTAAATAATCAGTTTCAGCCATTAATTTGGGAGCAAATTATCCCCTAGGATAAAAAATTAATAACGCTCGAGATCATCTTCCAGAGTTGGAATGAAATATTGCTTTTCACCCTGCCGGATGAATAAATAGCTTGCCGCAGAAAAACGTCGAGACAGCAAAAAAGTATCAGATATTTTCGTTTTATCTACCCTTCTTTCCAAAAGTCCATCAAAAAAAGAGTTTACCCTCGAATGTCAGGGAGTTGGCAAGTTTTTTGCACGTCTATTAGAAATCCGATTCCGAATGCTTTACAAATGAGAGGTAGTTTTTATCCGTAGAAAACAATTGGAAAGGAAGCGAGCCTACATTCGGTGATAACGATATGGAAAAGAACATTTGATGAAGTGAATAAAATAACTTACTTTTTTCTGATTGACTCGGCCATTACTTGAAGATTCAAAATAATTTCACAAACTAGACCGGAAAAAAAACTTGTCAACTCTCTGACATTTGAGGGTAAAATCTTTTTTTGATTGTCTTTTGGAAAAAAGGGTAGATAAAACAAGAATATCTGTATGTAATACGAAAAAGCTACTGTGATAGCGAAACATATGATAGTTTTAGAAGTAAAGTTTGTGAAGATGAAATCGTTTCCGGTGTACTTTGTGAAAAAATAATGTACATTACGGTCGAAGGAACTTTGAATATAAGCCACTGATATGTGCATCCCAAATCGTTCGACAAGTAAATGAAAAAATGACGTGGCTACTGCTCCGAGCAACGTAACCTTTTAATGAAGAATGAGATATTTACATGCCTCGCTATTTTGATTCAAATGCCAATAAAACCCTTCTTTAAACAAAAATGTTTAACTGCAAAATTGTTACTTGAAATTCAGTGAACTAGTCGTCGTAGGTATTGTCGGAATTTTATAATCATTTCGAATCGGATATAATTTTTTGATATTTTTAAGGAAATGTGAGGACAACTTTTACTTTTACAAATCTGAATAAATATTGATTATGAAGAATATTTCATTTCCACAATTATCAGTTACACTGTTTTGATACTGATTGTCGTGTATTTTTCCCAAGTTAGTGTTTTAGAGCAAAATATATACATTCAATTAGAAACATCGATTCGAATGGAAAACGCCCTGTTTTTGCCTTATTCAAAACATAACATCGGTTTTTGTGAATTTCTGACTTGGATTTTCGATCGTTTCTAGTGTGCTAATAGTTACTTCGTGATTGTTTTGTGGTATCTTCAAATTATAAGAATATCTAAAAAAGGACTCGACAAAGCTCACTCAGATATTTTCCCAGAGGTAGATTTATTTTCAAATAATCCATTGTTTGCATCTACGAAAATGCGGTAAGAAATATACAGTATGACTATATAGAATCATATTTAATAAATATTTGAATTTATACTAGGTATGGTAACATACATACGTAAGATACGTATCGTAATTTTAAATATTTCATGGCTATTTCATATAAGTAATGAATTACTAATTTAGATATACTGAAATTAATGGTTTGTTTATGCACCAGAAAGTTACCGCAATGTAAATTACACATCAAGCAATAGACGAAAAAAACTTTACGACGTTAATCATTTTTTTCCAGTTTATTTTTTTGGGTGGATGGTGATGCAATGCTCCAAAATAATTGGCATTTTTTAGACAACAGACTCGTACAGATTGATATTTTTTCACATCAGAAAAGGAAAGCTATGAGGCGTGATTCGTTATCAGTTATGATCTTTTTGAGCAAATCTGGTTCACCTTTGACGCCATTCATCAATTCCTGAGCGATGCTCGTGTGGCGGTTTTTTAGTCAAAATTCAGCAGTTTTGGAGCGAACTCCGCTGTTACATTCTGAAAAAATGGATATCTTAAGCCAACTGATACATCATCCCCAGTAACTTCTCTAATAGTGATTCGATAATTCTCCATAACAATTTTCGTAACTTTTTCAACATTTTTATCGGTTGTTGATGTACTTGGGCATTCAGGGCGCTCATCTTCTCGACTTCTGTGGAAAGCTTGTATTACTTGTTAACATTTTTGTGACTCAGAGTACAATCACCGTTTGCCACTGTCAACATTTTACACGAAATTTGATCTTTGATCCTTTTTTTTCGATAGCAGAAAATCGTAGAACACGCAAAATGCTTATAACTTTCATACATCTCACCAACAAACTAAACATGCTAAACAGCTGAAATTGTATACATTTGTTGGAGACGAGTGTACCCATACATAACATAGTTGAAACATAATTAATTTTTTGAGCAGATCTCGTACAGTGCACAATTTTGACATTTTGATTTGACTATTTTTCCCTCAACACAACTCAATAAACTTTGAGTGAATTCTATGTTCTGGACATATTTTGCAGATTACTGAATAAATGTTTTCACGTTTGAGCTGCACACAACCAATGGCAGGTATATGGTTATGGCATCGAGACCGAAGTCCAATCGTTCCAATGGCAGAGTCCACGAGAGCCAAGACCAAAAAACCACGCCAAGTTTGAACAAATGTCGGTATTTTGCTCACTGTTTTCTTCGATTATCGTGGCGAAGTGCATCAGTTCTTACCACAAGGTCGTACCGCCAATAAAGAGTAGTAAATTGAAGATATGCGCCGCTTGCGAGAAGCAATACAAGTATATTATATCTGAGGGGATAAAATAAAAATTAATGAACGAATAAAGATGTTTTGACAACATTGAAAATTCACCTTATCTTTTTATACTTAGACTGAAAAGAAGTACTATGAAATTCTTTCATCCATTTCATTGATCTGCGGCAGCATCTACGTGTATACTGTGGTACCATTTAAAGGTAATACTTTGAGAGGAGATTTTCAGATCAAACCTTCAATCTAGGTTTACTAAAACTTTTAGATGTGAGTTCTTCAAAATATTCAAGACCCATTATTTTAGTAACTGTATAGTTAATTAAGTGAAAAGGTTCAAATTTCTTCACAAAATCAACTTAAGTTCAATTAAAACTTATGAAAGACATTGTTCACTTGTAAAGCATGATCAAACTTTTTTCGTAGAGCCAACGTCGATCCCAAAAACGAAACATTGGCACTGAAAGAACGGTACTTGTTTCTTGAAACAATGACCTGAATATCAAGCGATATATCTTCATTAGGTTTGCTGAAAATGATTTCTACATCTCTTTCTTCGGTGTTCGTGATATTCTGTCGTGAATATTAAAGAATTAGAATTGGACCTCAGTCCCGACTCTCATCACTAATTATTTAAATACAGCCACCAAAGAACATACTCCACACAAAACCCAAACAACAAGGACAGCCTCAAGCTTACAAAGGCATTCATTTCAGTCCCAGCATTCATGTGTACATATATATTTGGTTGGTATCCACATAGCTTTCAGAAACACGTAATTATAAACGTTCTCCTTTTGGTTAAATAGAGCAAAATGAACGTTTCAGTAGCTCGGGCATCCATTCAGGATAACCCTCTTCAGTTCCGAGCCGGAGGAATGGATGCGTGCAATTAGAGAAGTTATGAGAGATATTTATTTTTCTTCGCGAAGTTTTACTGCAATGAACTTAATGATGGAGATAATTGTGTGTTAACGTTGATGGGATGGAATGAAATTGCGAAGGCAAGTTGGAACGTATCTAATAATTTTGGCCTGTACGTGGACAAAATGGATGTGTGTTGAAGTATTACCACTTTACGCCACATCGTTTACCTAAATAGAGTTAGCGGAATCATATGGGATACCCGATAATTTAGACAATAATTTCACGATTATTTGTTTCTGTGATTTTATGAAAAATTACGTTTTTTATTCAAAACACGTGCACCAAATTTTGACTGACTAGAAGATGGATATAATAAGGGAGAACGATGTTTTCCATCTTCAAGTAAATAAAGGCAATGGGGATGTTAACTGTATGTCTTACCTTACTTTTCCGAATCCCTATCTACATTGAAAAAATTCACGCCTCCTTAAATCAATAAACTAGATCACAACTTTGAACAAACAGCGGAACGCAGACGGTAACTCATTTACGCGCGCCTCTTCTAGAGGTGTAAAGGAAAGTTCAAAAATCTAGTTGCCATTGGTAAACTGTTTTTTTGTTCAACTTTATAAACATATAGTGATCGTATAATGGGAATCTCTGGCGTAGAAGGAATCCAAGAAGTAGCAAATTTAACAATTTTTGATTCTTGCAGGGTTATGAATGATCAAGTTCTGTACTGAGATCTAATTTAATCAATCACAAAATATCGAAATGTCAAAAATTAGTTTTTATAAAAAAATAAACTTCTGCATTGTTAGCAAACGTCTCCTTCCTATTAAAAAAGACCCACATACACAGGTTCGCAGTTCTTTTGTTTCTTTTATGTAAAAAAATTGAATGTAAATTAAGTAATAATTCATAAAACGAAAATCAAATTCTTACTATTTTATGCACTTTCAATTAGAAATGGTTCATATAACTGAAGTACGTGTTAAAATTATTGATTTTTTTTTTGAAAATAATAAGGTGGCGGTGACATACGAATAGGACTATGCACGATCTAAAAGAGGTTGAATTTTGGTAAACCTTCAGATCAGTAATAATAAAATAAACAATAAAAACCAAAACAGTGAAAACTGTGACAGAAATGAAACAGCAGCAGTGTTAATTTCCAGGAAACTTACTGAAATGTACATGAAGTATTCCCAATTACAATTGAGAATAATGATGGCCAAAATTCGATGATATTACAATAAGATAGTAACTCTTTATTTTTTACCATTGAATAATATAAAATGATGTGGCCTCTTTTAAAAATGTATCGACGGTGTTTTTCAAATATATTGTATAAGGTTTCGTTTTCGGTACGCCTTTCTTCGTATTGCAAGTTAATTTCAGAAGATACAAATCATCGCTCAAAAATAAGTACGTTTTGAGAATCGATTCCTGTTTTCATAATTATCTCCATATATATTTTAGAGTTAAGTTACATCAAATATATTTTCTTTTTCTTTTCTATACCTATAGCGAAGTGAAAAAATGAACCAACTGTGATTTGCTGAAATTTATGTTGAAACAGTTATATTTTTAGAAGTGACAAATTTTTTGGGAAAGAAAGTTTTTGGCTTTCTACTACTCCATCTTGACACAAAAAATGTGGGAATTTTCCAAAGAAAAGAAATTTTAAAATAAATAACTCTATACATGGATGTGTAGATCATGCAAAGAAGTAACTTTGAGACACAAACTGGAAGAAAAACTCCTCCTGAAACAACTATTTCCATGTAAACATTGAATTACACGAAAGAACAATTCTTTCACAAAACATGAACACTGAATTATACGGAAGACACTATCCGCTACTCAGTTTGTATTCCAAACATTCGTTATGAAATAAAGTCAGATATCATTCACAGGAGTTCTACACTAAATGAATGCTGAAAAAATTGAACTTACATCGAACACTGCCATCCTCACTGGTAGACATCGATGAATGCTAAAAAAATTGAACTTACATCGAACACTGCCATCCTCACTGGTAGACATCGATGTTCCGCCTTAAGACACTTGCCTTAAGGCTCTTCAGTACCAAATTGGACAACATTATAGAAAATACACACAATTCATTCATGAATTACGATTGTTAGTGTCACGT
>WOGN01010938.1:0-10213 GCA_015342105.1 Leptinotarsa texana | reverse complement strand
GCTGGCGCCGAAAAAATATCTGGCAATGACCAGGAAAATCTACGCCTAACTGTAGGATTTCTGACTGGCCACTGTCAACTAAGGAAACATCCATAATACGGGGCTAGTGGACACACCTCTATGCAGGATGTGTGAACAGGAAGACGAGACTATCAGGCTTATCCTGAGTGCCTGGAGTTATCGTCAATAAGAGAGTGTGTGTGTTCGACGAGTCTTGGCCTACACCTGCCGATACTAAGGAGAGGTCTCACAGTGACCTGATCACCTTCCTGGAAAGGACAGGATGGACGATGACCTAGGAGGATAACTCCTCGGGAGGATGTACAATGGGTCACATGTGGCCTAAGTACTGTGGGCTTATACTCACCCTCCCTACTCTTCAGATACAGAATTTAAAATCTATTGCGACAGTTGTATCGCCTACAGCATATGCAGGAATAATTTCAGTACAGAGTCCTGTACTGACACCTGTCGGATATAATCCAACGCCCTTCGTGGTATTAGTCAAGGAAGTAGTCGTTTTCTGATAGGTGTCAGTTCAATAACCTACAGTGTAGGGAGTTGAAAAAATTGTTCCTTCAGATGAACACTGTTCACTGATTATATGTGAAAAATATGAAGATGTTATCAAATTGAAATGTTTGAACGGATTCTTTAAAATATCTAAAGGAGAGAATTGAGTGAGCAGAGAAGTGTGCACTCCTTTTTATTATATTGTACTCGCAAAGTTTCAACTGGTGCAAATCCTCACAAAAGATTTCTTACCGAATGAATCACTGAATTCCTGGCAGTTGACTGCGACGAAAATAAATCATGTATTTTTGGTGTAACTACTGGAAAAGTGTTTTGGGACACAGAAGTTATTTATGGTTCACTTGTCATTCCTGAAAGGCACTGAAAAAGTAACCGTGAAATAAATCGTCGGGTGAGGCCATCTGGGAGAGAAATACATACTATTGTGCTATACTCTGAAACAAAATATCGAAATAATACCAAACGAACTGAATATTGAAAATCCTATTTTAATTCATGCGTTATTCAATCGTAATTATTTGAGTTCGAATCCACCATCTGTTGAAAAAAATATGTGAAATTCTAGTGTTCCTTTAACTAGTTGTCGTCCCCCAAGAGTTACCACACCCAGAAGACAACGTACGACTTCCATTATTAAGGAGTTTTGTACTTTCAATTGTATTTCATTCGGATGGAACTGAACTGTTGTTTATAAATTTTGTGTTTACCAGTCAATATCGAATTATTGATAATTTGTAATCAATAATAACATCATCTTCATCTATTACGCACTTAAAATGAAACAAAAATAATATCATGAGCGTGTGTTAATTGCTAGTAAGATTTGAAATTGAATAATTTCAATTATTTGTTCGAAATAAATGAGGATTATGATTGCCATTAGAATAATCACATCTCAAACACAAATGAAAATACATATTTTCCATCAGATAGCCAACAATTACGTCACTTGTTAGAATTAGTTGTACCTGCACGATTTTATTACACAAAGGAAGTCCACACAGCTTCAGATAGCAATTCAGTATATAAATTCATTCACAAGGACCAGAATGGCTCTTATTTCTATCAGTAGAATCAAACCAATAATTAAAAATTATAATAGTTACTCGAGAAATCCTAACATTATAAAAATTAACTACAGAATAATGTTCATGAACATTTTTTCTCAGTCTGAAGAACCTTTCATGTTCAGCATACGGTTTTTGGAAATTTCGGCCACATTGTCCCATATGAACACTATTACACTCCGGACACTCAAGTTTATAAACTCCAGATTTTTTCAAGTTGTCCACCTATCTTATATATATGGTAGTAAGTTGTTCAACATTTTTCATCGGATATAATTATGGTAATATAGTAGTATCACGGTATATACCTATGAACAATCTATGAAGGTTAGATTATATATAATGAAAACAATAAAAGTCCAGGAACTGAGCCTTGAGGCATATTGAGCTGCATATTTGCATAGATGAAAAAAGAATATACCGTATCACTACGGATAGGCAAACCCAACCCAGATGATTTAACTACTAGAGGCTCAGAAAAAATTGAGTCTGATGCTTTTTCCAGATCGGAAAGTGGATCGCGATAAACCTATTTTTTTAATGATGGGCAACGCTAAAAGACTTTATTTTTATTATTATTTATTAAATCATTCGGTTTTCTATTACTTTCTTAAAAAGTTTACACAAAAGGTGTACATTTGCTCCGTCGCATAACGATCTCCAAGCCATCTTCGACTTTTCTACTGTCCATAAGCTCAAGCTCGATTCCGACAAATCCACAATAATGATGTTCGGAGCTAAGAAGAACAGAAAGCTCACCAACTCTACCTTTCAAGTTCGCATCGAAAACGGTATACTTCCCTCCGTGGACGAGATAAAAAAATTAGGATTGTGGTTTGATCTGGATCTTCGCTTTACTAAACATGTGGGCTATCTGAACCAATCTTTTTATAACGTTCTCATACAGCTTTCTCCTAATCGTGATTTGCTCAACATGAATTTAAAACTTAGACTATGCGAGACTCTATGTCAAAAATTTCCTATGGCGACAGTATTTATGGACCTGCTTTAAAACAATCGGATGCTCTCCGACTACAGCGTATTCAGAATAGCTGTCTACGTTTCTCGTTTAGTATTCGGAAGTATGATCATATATCCCCAGCAATGCAAGAATCAGGATGGTTGAATGTTGAGAGACTTAGAACTCTACACCTTTTTCCCAACACACATAAAGTTCTGATAACTCGACAACCTGATTACTTACTACGATTAACAGCTTAACTACAAGGAACAGTTCAGTTCTAGCCATATTATTATTATTATTATTTGAATATGTGACCGGAATTGGAAGACGAGTGTTTCTAGAAATTGACCTGAAATACATAGTTCTACGTAAGATGCGTACGTTTGGCATCACTGCCGACAACGAATTATAATTTGCGAGCGATGAAACCTTTAATAGCCGTGGCGCGCATACAACATTCATCCTCGAGTTATGAACCACTAAGTCCTTTCAGCTTAACGATATGTTATTACTGGGCCAGAATTTGCACAAATGGCCTTCTGTTCTGTTCTAGTAGTCCCACCTCTCCCTACCTTCCGTCGGGGTTATTTATTCAAAGGATTTGCAGGGCCCAGAAAGCTGGCGCGGAGGACATTTGGGTTTCTTATTACGAACGGGAAATGGGGTTTATTAGTCGGAAATCATAACTTCGGAGATACTTTCGCTGGTGAAAGGAAAATAAAGGAGGAGCTTCCGCATTGTTTTTCTTATATCTTTATTTTATTATTTTCCTGGTCGCGCAATTTCAACATATATTCTAGGTTGATCAAAGAATGTAAACTTTCACGGCCGGAGATAACTGTGTGAAAGCTATTGGTGTGTAGGTTGTTATGCCTGCAGTTTCGTCTACTACTGCGGTCGACATTATCAATGGCGATGTGGTAACAGTCCCGAGTTGGTGCTCGAGGTTTTGTTATCGTTGTTCCGAACACAGTAATTACAATCTCTGAGTCTTTCTAAAGAACTCAATCACAATAACAAACTCTATATAAAATTTGAAAAAACTACACAGTGGTCCAAGGTCCAATCCAACCGCTGTTCATCTGTTCTATACTTTTACATTTTCTCATAAAGTCTTCAATCAATTTCCTCGATAAACTCGTTTTGACTATTCAAACCAGACTATTTAAACCAGAAATGAATACTTCCATGAAAGTTTTGGGATATTTTAATATCTCGTCATTCGTTTAGTTACCATCACTGACACACAACTATACAGGGACATATTCGAACGCGTTAATTCAATGCGAACCCATATTCCAATCCCCTAAGAATTAGGTGCTCTGAGGGAACGGTAAATTGACCACTTTGATTCCATGAATGTCTTGCCGTCGGGATTCAAAATTTTTTGTGGTACTTTTGGTAGCCATTTTACTGATTTTGGAATGTATGTCCAAACGTCCTGAACTTTCGGATTAATAAAGTAAGATTGTTTTTTAAAAGAATAGAAAGTTGTTTTATTCTTGACATTTGGATGCCGGTAAAACATTCAACTCAGTTGTTGGATTCAATTTCTTGTGGAGAACATAATCTTACTGATTTGAATCTCGGCTTCTTAGGGCAAAAGTAAACCTATATGCCGGCCACACGACACCAAAGGCCTTCTTTTATCTGGATGTTATTTCCTCGTGTTAGTATTGCTGTAAGACTAGACATACTGCCTAATACATACTGTATTAGGCATGAATGCCTAAAACAGTAGTAGCAGCAGTTATTAGTTACCCGCTGTTGAGCCGGTCACGATTGTTGTGCCGACAGAACACTGCAGACCTACGTTTGGAACTCTAAGACCATTCTTGTTCTTAAAGCCACCTCGAGGGAGACACAGATAAGCTCAGCTATTAAGATAGGGACAAAGAACTTATCAGTGACTAGATTTTTGATGCTTGATTAATTATCTCAACAAAGATTGATGTTCCTCAAACCTGCCCATAACGGTATAAAATATTAGTGTAAGGTATATTCTTTTATGCCTATATAGATGAATTCACTCCCTCAGCCTACTGTAAGCTGGCGATATAGCTATATAAGGTGAAGTATAACTTCAAAACAGTAACGTCTCAAGTATTGAAGAGACATCCTCATTTCTTCCTTGCGGGGAGCCTGGGTTGTAACAGTACCCCTAGAATTGAAACATTTGTGCTATAGGGTAATATAATTTATATCTTGTGAACATTTTGCTATTGTTTACAATTAGAAAATTAATATCTTCTCACATTTGACACTTTGTGGCCTGAGGAGCTCAAGGCTTCCTGCTAGTATTGTAGGGGGATTCCTATAATAACGGTTGATAAAATTTATGAACTGACAGATAAATCAGAGGATTTGTTGACAAGTTTGGAACCAACTGTGGAAGGTGTAGATGTTAGGGAAATGAATTATAAACATTTCAACTGGATTCGAGTTTGATTCAATTGGTTACCGTTTAGAATAAATTTCCCGTTTTTGTTGTGTATGCTGTGTAAGCTCCAGGGTTGATAAAGTGGGTGACGCTCTACTCTCCAAACCCTTCTTCACTGTTTAAAAGCTGGCGGCCTACCCTGGGAGCTATGCTCTCTAATCCCTAGTAGCCACCCTCACGCCATATTGTGAAACAACGTGAAACTTAATTAGTCAACGAAAAATACAAGGCGTGACAGCCTTCATAACTGAATCAAACTCTAGTCAAAACTGACATTTTTCTTCAGTCACCTTCATATCAACTTCACCAAGGTTATTCTGTTAGAAGTGCTTACAACAGTTTGAAGGTATAGGTTACAAAAGTATGAAAACATGGTTACAAATTCTAAGTAGTCAAAATTATGGATTCTATCAGGTATGTGAAATTGGTAGAATGTATGTATTTTTGGATACTTCTCATCCGATTTTTTGGCTAATTCGTTCTTCCTTTCCATTACAGGTGGATCATGAGACAATACTCGGTTTTGAAGAACACCGATGCCTGGGTTTTTGCGGCATTGAATTGAACCTAGTTAGTTTAATTCTAATTCCAAATCACTTCTAGATCCTCATTAATTACGTTTAATATATTGTGAAGGGAATGATAGAACAGTAGTAGAAGAAAGCTGAGTCTGTCCAGTATAGTTTGTTATCACATCTGTTTAAAAATCTGTTCTGTTTAAAATCTGTTTTTCCGTTAATCAGCTGTCTTCCCCATACGAACGACAAATCTGAGAAGTTCAGAAACTTGTGCGAGGTAAGGACTAACGAGGTCTTACCTTTTAACGTGTGATTCCTAACACGGTATGTTAATTCAGAATATAGTTGTAGTATAGAATGACATCTGTCGTATACATTAGTATGCTAACGGAATCATTGAGGACTATGAGGATCATTTCACTGATATTTCTTTTGAGAAGATTGATTCTCCATCTCAATTATAGATATCTATATCTATCTATTGATATCTATATCTATAATGGAGATGCGGAATGAATCCTTTCGAAAAGAATATCATTGTAACATATAACTCCCTGATGATTCGGTTAACATTTTTGATGGTTTTGTTCTTCTGTTTCTATTTGTCACACTTTATCTGCGGTTTTCGCCAAAAATCTCTTTTATCTTGTCTTTTTTATTTCTTTCGTTCGTTCTTTATGTTCTTGATGTTGCTGGTTCATTAACTTTGAAGCCAATCAAGACATCTCGCTCTGTATATTTACCCAATAAAAATCTAGCAGTGTCAGGTCCCGTGATCTTGGCGGCCACTCAATGTAAGGACTATTTCAACCTATCCATTGATTTCCATAATTATCATTCCACTATTCTCTTACAGTAACTGCATTATGTAAAAAAGGCAAATCTGATTGAAACTTCAAATTCAGGCGAGCCTGTACTGGTAAGTTATGTTTTCCGTTCCAAAACTCCTTCTTCAAAAAGCCTAAAAATATAAATCCAGATTACTTTCAAAAAAACACGGTTATACAATCTTATCATGCATTAATTCACACCAAACATTCATTTCATGGGAGTATTGCTGTTTTACGTTCATAACCCAATTAGGATTATCCGCAGACCAGTACTTTGAATTTCGGAAGGAAATTACTCCATTTGTGTTGCATGTAGCTTCAACACTGAACAAAATTGTTTTTAAGAAGTTTATATAATTCAAATATTCTCTTTGAGCCCACAAACAGAAGTCTAACCTTCGTTCTTCATCTTCCGGTTCCAGAGTATGTAAAATGTTTGCCTTGCATTAATGAATTTTATTTTTTACATGGCATCTTCTGATATTTTCTCTAGGGATATTTAAGTTCAAACTAGCCGTTCACAAGCTCGAATGAGGATTACTACAAAAAGATTGCAATATTCGCGCGTCATTTCTAGTCTTACGAGAGGATTATTTTTGTTTTCGATCATATACCTCGACCCACAACTTGTTCCGTTGAAAACAGTATTGATACGGTTCACTGGAAGTTTATTAGGATGTCTGTTATGAAATCCTCTGGCAGCTTTATTTACCGAAAGAGCATTATCTCCGACAAGGCGCATAAGTTCAATTTTATCTCGCACACTCAGTTTTTCCAAGATAAATCAGTCCTACCGCTCTACAAAATATTTTTCGAACTAATTGGGCATAATCTGACGTTACTGTTTCAATATAGTTTTTGGCAGCAGCAATAATAATCAACAATAGTCTTTTGTTTCAAGGGCCAAATGGAAAGAGCGCGATTTTGCATCTATAATCGTATCTAGATACGTTTATGCTAGCATAAACGAAAATGAAGTGATATTTGAAACAAAAAAGGTCCTCCACGAATTTGATGAATGGTGTAACAAAAATCGCCTAATGATGAACCACTCAAAGGTAACACTACTAAGATTCCACAGACCCTGTGTAGATCCCATAATCGCCCAAAATATCACATTTAGACAATATAATTCCAAATGAAATTTTTTAGGCATGTTCTAGATGAAACTCTCAGCTGGGACAAATACATTAAGAGCATTTGCTTTAAACTAAATAAACAATACTTTGCCATTAATAACCTTAATAGCTGCCTGAACTACTAATTGCTAATCGCAGTCTACTATGCCCTCGTCTACTCGACCATTAGTTACAACATCTTAGTCTATGGGCTAGCAACTTCCAGTAACAGAGTTTTTCTGGCACAGGTACTATGTTCAGACTAGACTATCGTAAGTCCTGCCGAGAAGTATTCAGAACAAAGCAATTATTAACTTTCACAGGTATTTATTTATATAAACTAACAACATATGTTTACAAGAATGAAAATAACTTTGAGCTTAATAGCGACATTCATGGCTACCAAACACGTCAAAAATAATCAATTCAGATTGCAAAAGGGTGAAATACTTCAGTTATAAAAAATCACCAGATTACGTTGGTATGCAGTACTTCAACATTTTACCAAACGATTTGAAAACTATAACATGCCTGGCCTGATTCAAACATAGTCTTAAGTCGTTTTTGATCACGAATACATTTTATAATATACAGGAATGTTCCTCTCTCTGCAATATGAACTGAGATGAGCTGATGAACTCTTTTTATTCTGTCTAAATTCATGCATTTTAAACATTTACTATTTATTACAATGCTAACTTGCACTTCTATGTTGTCCTATATGACATATTATTACTGTTGCAATGGTATTTTCCAATTGTATTTTTAAATTTCATGACCTGTCAAAAATGTCTGTCTGTCTGTCTGACTATCCACCGTCTATGGTGATTTGACAAAAACAGACCAAATGAAATGACAACTAATTTGACCGATGTAGCCATTATCAATTGTAAAATTTCAGAAATCCCTGTTGGAAGATCCTATAGAAAATTTTATGTTGTATTTCAACAGAGGGACAACATGGGTTAAAACAAAATAATTGAAACAGCATCCTGTAACTATTTTTAAGAAGGGATTGACGAAAATGATCGATCTATCGAAAACTTTTTACACAGCAAGTTTCAAGTTTTAGAGCGTTCAACTGAAACTTTCAGAACTTCCATCCGATATGGGAAAATGATTGGAATCATTTATGACAGATAAAATCATACCAGTAGCGTGTAACGGTGCTCTCACACATACCCAGGATGTAAAACTTGGGGTGCCACGGGGTTCAGATCTTGGTCCTCTTCTGTTAGCTTCATATGTGAACGATATACCGCAGTATTCAGACGATGTTTGTATAAAAATGTTTGTTGAGGAAACGACAAAAGCGATATAACGACACAATATAGATTAATTTGCGAGTGAATCAAAACCAATATAATGATATTCAATAAGTTAGTAGATAGGTATACTTTATTTTTCCTAGATTTATATTATATCAGCTCAATGTGCATCAATCAAACCTTCTTCCTACTGTCATTTTGCCAACCTAACCTCACTTATATTTCTCCCCAGTTTTGCCCCAGAAGCAAATAGCGAGCCCGGTTAGGAAGCGTTGATTCAGTGCTGATAATTCCAGGAAACGGAGAATTTCAGAGTAATCACATAATGTAGTTATAACATAATCCTTTGGACAAAGCACTTCGTGTGTGGGTGGCGGTTTGCGTAAACTGATTGGATCATCCAATGCATACAGTTCTCGTTATCATTGTGCGCGATGTTATTGTTTCCACACAATGCCGTCCAGTTAGATTGCTTTTATCTTCCCCGGAATATAACTGAAATCGTGCAAACGGCATTGGAATTGACGCAAACTGTATGTATAGATCTTGCGGTAGTTGAGAGAGGGATCTGATGTTGTTCAGCTCGACAAGTCATTTCAAATTAATTTACTATAAAACTGTGTCGGGGAGAAAAACATACATAACTATTAAGGAACCAAATGAATTTGTTTTTGCTCTCAAGCTCCATGTACAAAAACAAGATTGACTTTACATTTGTGCAATAATACACTCAAAGTCGGTACTATTGTTGACTTCTTCATCAGTGAAGTTAGGTCAAATTAGAGAACAGAGATTATTTGATACCATTCATTTCAAAAATAATTTTCAAAAATGAGACGAAAATAACGGAATTGAGTGTCCCTTTTACTTTTCGTCAACTTTGCCATAACATTTGAAATTAAAGCAATAATAGTCAAAAAACTACGATTCTTTACATATAGATTAAAATACCTGAGACCATACCTACAAACAGCCCAGATGCGAGTGCTATACTATACATTGTTCGAAACCCACCCCACATACGGAATAATTGCTTGGGGAGCAGCAAACACAACTTTTCTGAAACACCTAGAACAAGCACAAAAATCGGTATTGAAAATTATCCACACCAAAAAAAGAACTTACCCGACCGATTCATTATACAGCGTCATTTCCAAAGTATGCACCATATAGGAAACTTACTTATGAAGGGTTTTTCGACAAAATGTTATTCTTGATAAAAGTATGTGCATACCCTGAGACTAAACATGCACCAACAAAATATAGTAAAACACACGTAATATACGAGAAGCCTTCAAATATTTGATTTTGAGACAAGAGTAATGTATTTCATCAGTTCGGACTTCCAAATAGGTATTTTGGAACGAACTCTTTGATTTTCTGAAGATTTTCTTGTTCAAAATAATTCTCCAAAATAATCTCCAGAAAATCAATGAGTTTGTTCCAAAATACCTATTTTATTTTGATGTTTTGT
>WOGN01010937.1:0-10213 GCA_015342105.1 Leptinotarsa texana | reverse complement strand
TGTAAGTTAAAATTTTCCAATAACTTAACTTAATGTTGTTATCGAATAAATGAATAATAAACGTACTAGATTTTTAATTCCCATATTTCATCATTTCGCATGAACTCCGTGATATAGAAATGAATATCTTTCATTTTTGAAATCTATTTGGGGTAACATTTCTGGTATCATTTATTGGACATATTTCAAACTACACCATCTCTTGGTCTCACAAAATTGTTTCGGATATGATTGGTTGACAAATGAATACGTTTGTATCTAATAATGAAAGAGGACCAGTGGAAATTGAAATAGATGCTTTTGAGATATCCGAGCAGCGATATAGTCAATTGTAACAATGCCATAACTTTTTACTGGATAACACAGACTTTCAGTTTAATTAAGGATTTAACACCTTACCTAAGGAAATTCAATCCAAATTATACGAGATTGGTCACATCCGAACAGATTTATTTGCCACCTTGTAGTAATACTTTCTATAGCTATGACGCGCAAGTTAAAAGATAAGAACTTTTTGTCGGGTTTCTTGGCCCTGGTTTCGTGAGCTGTAGATCGCCTTTAGGACGGTTATCCACTCCTGAGCTGAAAGCCACTCTTTTTGTTTCAGAACAATAATTTGGATTGAACTTCCTTAGGTAAGTCGTTTAATCCTTAATTATACTTCTATTTGGTCACATCCCAATAGATTTACCACCTTGTAGATGTTTAAAGATTCTAAAGCAATCTTTACGTCTCAGGTAATAAATGTCCACATGAATCATTTCTTAATTTTTTTTTTGCTGAGTAGAGAAAAACTTATATGTAATGCAACATTGAAAGTAGCAGTATACATTCGAACTCCACAAAATGAAAACATTTACAGCAACAAAAGAATATTACAATGTGAGATGCTACAATATTTCAACACAAGAGGATAAATTAATGTTTTTTTCCGATAATTCGCGAAACAGTCGTTAGAAACCAAAGGTCTGTTATAGAATTTATTGAAGGTATCTGACCTTGTGGAACAACCTATGTTCATCCCCGATCTATTCGCTAATAAAGCAGCGTTTCTTGTGCTGCGCATTTTAAAAATGGCAGTATTCACGCCACTTTGTCGCAAACCCTCTTTTATCCGTTTGCTCAGAGTTTGTGATATGGCAGAGAGGTAAGGTTTTTCAATTATCAAAATAAAATACTCATTTGTTTGTTTTACAAGATTTTTTTGTTTTCTCGATATAGTATAAGATGGTGGAGGCCAGACATAGTTCCTTTTTTTTCCCTGAAAATGTAAATTGTAGCCTTGGTTGTGGATTTTTAGGCTTGCAAGTTCTAAGGATGCCTGTTATACGATTTTCAATTATATGTTTTATAATGAGAATATTCGATAAACGGATAGTGCTTAAAGTCTGGACTCTTTGCGCCAAAAGAAGTAATAACCTTAACGGTAATTCTCTTAGATTCATGAATCTAAGGAATCTAATGGACATATACTACTTATGTGCTCCAGAACTGGTTGCGCGTCCCATATTTCTTTGTATCTGGAGAATGTCGGTTTAATTCTAACTACTCCTTTCAGAAATCTGTCCTCTGTACTACATTTTCCAGCTAATATGATATTTTTCTCACCCTTACAAAATTTCCACCATTAAATGTAAATTGTTGAGTTATATTGTTCTTGAGTATTATGCTTTCTGCTAAAGGCTTCCCTGATAAAATGGCTGCTCCCAGGATAAGCTGCTTTCAAAGCGGGTGGTGTTTTCTAAAAGGCGACATAAGTACTGAGGGTTTTTGCTCAAATATGAAAATGTTGGAAACAGTCATAGATTTTAGTTTGAGAAACCATGATTGTGATTTCTACATTGGAAAAAATACAATGAGTTCTGCATTATTGTTGTCTAATTTCCTGAGAACTTTTGTTATCAGTGAGAATGGTGAAAATATATATGCTTTCAAATTTTTACATGAGGATGTAAAAGCATCAACTTCTATGCTGTACGTATTGGGATGCAAAGAAATGAATTGACAGCATTTTCTATTCAAACCAGTAGCGAATAAATCGATTTCAGGGCTCCCAAATTTTCGTGTAAGCTTTTGAAATGCCTTCGGGCTAAGACAATACTCTGTTTCACAGTTTTGATTCTTTATCTTCCTCTCGATTTTCTTCCATAATAATGTAAGACGCATATCTCATTATTTGTTTTTGCTCACACCATATCTTTTTAGGTAATTCATTCAAATGTTTATATTTCACACCCCCCATTCTATTAATATAGGATACAGCTGTAGTGTTGTCTACGCGTAGTAAGATATGGCAATTGAAATGTTCTTTCGTGAAGCTTTTGAGTCCATAAAAAGCGGCTAATTGCTCTAAGTAATTGATATGATGTTTTACATTTTCAGGTTTCCAGCACACTTTTGCTTTTTGATTATTACAATAGGCTCTCCACTCTGTAAGAGTTGCCTCCGTGGAAATTTCGGTTGGGTATATATAATTTAAGTTTTACCTCCTTTTCTGTGGCTACAAACATTTTCATAAAAATTGTGTTGAAAATAAAACCTAAAATTGTTATTCTGTGAGTGGGAAACAATATACTTTTATTTTTGTTTATTATAAAACCTAGACTTTCCAGAGTTTCGAATGTAATTTTTATGTTTGATTTGTATCAGTCTGCCGTATTTGCTATAAGAAGGATATCATCGAGATAAGCAACTAATATCACTTTTCTGCTTCTGAGATGTAGCGGAATTGCTTTCAAGAGTTTAGAAAATACATATGGGGCTGTACAAAGCCTAAAATATAACACTTGAAATTCATAAAAATCAGTTTTGAATTTGAATCTTAAATATATTTCATGATTTTAATATATGGGGACTGCGAAATAAGCGTCTTTTAGGTCTATGGTGGCAAGTGTTCTTTGGAATGAGATGTTTGGCCATTCTAGTATCTTCTAATTAGAAATGTGGTGATGACAAGAATTTGTTGAGTTGTTTCAAGTTCAGAATGAATCTATACTCTCCATTAGGTTTTTTCTTCAGGAAATAATGTGATAAAAAATGGCCTTTGCACATTTCCACTTTCTTTACAGCACCTACTCTGATGAGAGAGTTGTTGTTTGCAGAATAATGTTATTCTGTTTCATGATTTAACTTAACGGATTTTTGAGACCTAGGTTGGTATGGTGTTCTGTCAAAATGGATTTTATAGCCTTTGACCCAGCTAAGAATGAGCTGATTATCCGTAATTTCTTTCTCCTCTTGGTAGAAGTTCTTTATTCTGCCAGCATATTTCTCATTCACCTGTAGTGTCTGCGATATTTGTTTTGCTGTTGATTAACGGTTTTTGGAACTGCCTCCAACTGGGTCTCTGAGGCTGGTTCTCTCCCCTACCTGCTTTGACTGTGACTTGCTTCTGTGGCTTGGGCGCTGGTAGTCTTTTACCTAAGAGGTCGAAGAGATTATATGAAAAAACCAAAAACTTAAAGAAACGTATATAATTTAATATCATTCAGTGCACGAAAAAGATAATATAATTTAGTTAGAAGCAGTCTCCTTCTCTTTCATTTCGTGTATTTTCACTAATTTAACTATAGCTTTATTGGTTCCCTCTGTATATTCCTGGGCTGCTACCATGTTCATCACCCGACATCTGAGTCGACTTCGCATACTTCCCCCGATTATATCTCTGATAAAATTTCCTAATGCATCATTTTCCGATAAATCTGTCACATTTTCCTGCTTATGCACCAAATCATCCAGCACCGCATTGACTGCTCTATTAATAATGAGGCTTTCTACTGCTTTTATCTTGCCTTTTTTAGTTTTAAACGATTGCTCCACAGTTCGGATGGCATGCTGTATTGAAACATTCAAATACTTAGGTATTCGTGATAACTTTCTCAATAATTTCAAGTTTCGAGAAATAGTTTTTTTTCTTGAACTTATAACATTTCTGGATACAGTGGCGACTTTATTCTTCAGTGTTCTTGTTTGAATTTCGAGAGTATTTGTTTTCATCTTGTATTTCTTGCTACGTGTGTACGTATCAATTGACCAACTAATTATAATTCCAATCGCTTCTATGAGGTTCCTTAAATACATATCATACAGGTGGATACTAGATATTATTCAGGTAGATAGGTCGTTATTAAAATTAATTGTACCCGAGTACTAATGTGCTTTTCCTTTTCTTTACTAATGTATGTATATGAAAATAATTTATTTTTATCCAAAAATAGTTCAATTAGTTCTGTTACACGAAATGTTATAATAATAATATCCTTCAACCTGAACATACAATATTTCTGAGACTTTAGTGCCTAATATGTCGGTGTTTACGTGAATTTAATTATTAAATTAAATGTAGATAACGTTACTTTGAAGTTATGAATTGAAAAAATTTCTTGAATTTACGTAAATAATACTTTACATCTGTATTTTGAAATCATTGAAATTCGTCTTACGGCTAGTTCTGTAGAATTGCTGAAAATTCATTGAATTGTTATATAAAGGGTAGTTTCATTAAGGTTTCATAAATTACGTATCTTTTGGCGAGATGTTTTCTAGGATGGCTAGAAATTTTCACCGATTAAGCAAGCGAGATCATTTTTGTAGTGACCACAAGCAACTGAAATTCGAATTATTTGAAAACATGACCCAAAAACCGGGTGCTTACTTGAAGTTGATGGAGCTATTGCATACTGAGTGAATCTTACTGGAAAAAGACTAATAAAAAAGTTCACATTGAAAATGTGGGCGTTTGAATATATCGACTACTTGTCGTGGTCTCTGGCATAACTCCACAACTTCTTGGTAGAAACCCATACACTCCTATATTGTCTAAAAATACTTTCCTAACGGGAACTGAAATCAATATCTCCCATTCCATTCAATGAAACTTACTTCAATTCACTACATTTCTACTGGACACTCTGTGAATTGGAGAATATTTGAAACGTTGATATGAAACATCGGTGATGGAGTTAAGTCATTTTGTATGTGAACGAGTGTAGGTTCAAATTTTCCAATACCTCAGGTTAATGATGTTATCGAATAAATGGATAATGAACATACTAGATTTTTAATATCCATATTTTACCATTTCTCATGAACTTCCTGAACTAGAAACGAATATCTTTCATTTTTGAAATCATTTAAGAGTTAATGACATTTCTGTATCATTTATTGCACAAATTTCAAACTACACCATCTGGTGGCGTCAAAAATTGTTTAGATACTATAAAAATTAAAAACAATTTTTTCTAATGATGAAAGAGGACCACTGGTCCAGCAACACTCTCCATTGTAACAATGCCAAGTTCTATGTCTATACTCGATAATGTAAAGTTCAAAGAGTTTCCTTTAATGTCACAAATGTTACATAAATACTAAAGCCTTCATATTGTACATACTGTTTTCTATTGAATAAATAATTTGACATGAGTTTCAACAAATTTGCCGAAAAACGAAATTCTGATAGTTGCTTGAGAAGTATAAAGGAATATATTTGATCAAAACCTTTTGCATGTCTGTATGAACGACATGCAAGATTGGTTATGCACGCTTTGTTTTCTACAAACCCATGCTGATCATCTGATATGATATTTCGTATTGGACTGTGAATATTGAAGTATAATATTATTTCAAATAATTTGGAAAAATGGCTCAGTATTGAAATCGCTCTATAGTTTTTCATTGATGTAACATCACCCTTTTAAAAATTGGGCATACTCGAGCTTCTTTTTCAAAGATCAGCGAACTCACAAACAAAGATTGTATATATGAAGTAAGGAACTCAGTAAAGGGTGAATATAGTCTTTAACTACGAAACTCGCTATTTGGTTAAGACAGACAATTAGTTTATTTTTCAGTTTCCTAACAGCTTCAATAACATCCACTCCATCCACTTGATCGATAATTATTACTAGTAAATCAATAGTACAGTTATCAAGGATATTACATGAAGAACATCAGATATAAACACTTTTGAAGAAGTTTACAAATGCATCCATATATTCCTGTGGTACGGTGTAAGTTGCAGTTTTATGAAATTCCAAAATGCACTTGAGTCTTTGTTAATTATACGTTCACTTTCGTTAAGGAAGTTTTTATAAGCATTTTTCATTTGTTCTTTCACTTCACTTCTCAACGCTGCTGATCAAAAGATGAGTTTCAAATTGAATGCGAATATTGATTACATTGTTGACGATTGTGATTTTTTAAGAGAATGATTGAACTGAGCATAACTATACATTTGCTGTGAAAGAGAATTTGTTGAAATTTCACCAATTTCTACTAAGTGAAAACCAGTGATTACCTTATATGGTGATTACTCACCATATAAGGTGATCACTCACCATATAAGGTAATCAGCTCCTTCGGTTCTCTGTTTTGTATATTGAACCTGTTGAAGATATGTGTAATTTGTTAACACTTATGTTGTTTGAATGTAACATTGATATTGTGATGTTCATACTTTTCAGTTGAATAGCATTACTCAGTTGATTATTTCAAGTATTGTATTTTGATTGTTGCATTGTGATTTTTTCCACAAACTTGTTTGTGGAGATCAGAAAAAAAAATCCTATTTCTTTCAATGAACCAAACTTTAATTCTCCACATTTCTAGTGGACACCCTGTAAATTGGAGAATAGCTGAAACCTTCATATGAAACATTTTTTGATACATTCACTGATTCATCTTGAACTATCAATAGAAGCTCAATGTGACAAATAATGTATATTGCTACTGAAGGTTTTTTTTATTCAATATTTTTATTCACTCACAAAGTGTTATTTAACCATAAAAAGATGCGAGGGCCATATCATTGAATCACACTCTTCAGGTAATCAAGTACCAACCTAACGAAAACACTTTTTGATCGAGTAGAGTCATGACGTCATCCTGTATTCCGGCGTGAATTAAATATACCTTAGATTTACCTGTTTCAATCAAGTAAGCTGTGCAGGTATGTGATACATTAGAAAGTGCCTTTCACTGAAAATATTATTCAATTAAAAATTACCAGTGTTCCATATACAATAGCTTTTTTAGTTTGAGAAAGCTATTGAATAGCGAAACATGTATTCGTATTGTTAAAGTATAATTTGCATCAGCTCTTACGAGCAGTTCTAGAGGATTTCTAAAAATTCGTTAAATTGTTATATCGACGGTCGTTTTATTAAAGTTTTAGATGAACCAGATCCTTTGGCGAGCTGTTTATTAGAATGACTGAAATTTTCAGCCGCTAACCAGGCGGGATTCGTTTTGTAGTGACTACAAGCAACTGAATCTCGAAATATTTGAAACCATGACCCGAAACCTTAGTGTTTTTGATGTCAGCAAAAGTGCAAAAAAATCACCATTTGGTGCATGAAGCTCGCCCAAAAAAACTGTAACTGAAAAAATTAAGTCGGATTTGAATTTAATATTTTATAAATGGTTGAAAATAAACTTTTACTAATTTATGAATGAATTGACCCGTAAGTTGATGAAAATTAATAACAATTTTCGCAAATATTATTTATTTCTAGCGAATGACATCTATCATGGATAGTGTCACTTATTTATTCAACATTGAATATTCGATCAATCGATCATCTACTTAAAACTCTGAATACAGTTACCAAGCTAGTATTTCAATTGAAATCAACTCAGACTGACTATCCAAATATTTTGCATTCCATTTTTTTGATTGATACATTCCGTTTATTTGGATGACTGGATTAACGAATATTTTCAATTTGAATTATCCGTTATCACTAACAAAAATTCAGTATGATTATTCACGAAATCACTGGAAATTGTATTAAAAAAAATCACGAATGTTTTCAAAAGTGAAATTTGTTTTTCGATAAGACCTTCCTGTTCTCAAATTTTCAGATGATGAATTCCTAATTCCAGTGATTGAAAAAGTTGACTCTGAAGAAAATACTTGAGTGGATTCTGTCGAATTGATATTTTATGTACTTCCATTTCAAATCAATAAATTCTTGTTGTGAGTATTTATGAGCGTTTTGTAAAAAATGACTGTTTTAAATGCGAAGTTTATTGTCCTCGGCTAACTGAGAGCTAGTATCCATAGTATCTAAATAGATCACCGAATATACATGAATGAAATGTATTCAATGACTAAAAAACAATATGAATTATATAGCATGTCGAAAAAATGAATGAATTATAATGGACATTATAAATAGAAAAACATAAAATCACAATAGTTGATACGCCCAACTGTAGTGTGACCTGAATAGACGTAGCAGAAAAGTTACAAACATATGAAAAAAACAAAAGTATGAAAAAACCAAAAACTTGAAAAAACGTATACAATTTAATATCATTCAGTGCACAAAAAGCTGGTATAATTCAGTTAGAAGCGCTCTCCTTCACTTCCATTTTATGAAGTTTCACTAATTTAACTATAGCTTTATTGGTTCCCTCTGTATATTCCTGGGCTGGTACCATGTTCATCACCCGACATCTGAGGCGACTTTGCATACTTTCCCCGATTATATCCCTGATAAAATTTTCTAATGCATCATTTTCCGATGTCACATTTTCCTGATTATGCACCAAATCTTCCAGCACCGCATTGACTGCTCTATTAATAATGAGACTTTCTACTGCATGTATCTTGCCTTTTTTAGTTTTAAACGATTTCTCCACAGTTCTGGTGGCATGCTGTATTAAAACATTCAAATACTTAGGTATTCGAGATAACTTTTTCAATAGTTTCAAGTTTCGAGAAATAGTTTCTTTTCTTGAACTAATAACATTTCTGGATACAGTGGCGACTTTATTCTTCAGTGTTCTTCTTGTTTGAATTTCGGGAGTATTTGTTTTCATCTTGTATTTCTTGCTACGTGTGTACGTATCATTTGACCAACTAATTATGATTCCATTCGCTTCTATGAGGTTCTTTAAATACATATTATACAGGTAGATACTAGATATTATTCAGGTAGATAGGTCGTTATCGATATCAATTTTACCTGAGTACCTATGTGCTTTTCCTTTTTTCACTAATATGTATATGAAAATACTTTATTTTTATCCAAAAATAGTTTTTCTGTTACACGAAATGTTATCAAAATAATATCCTTAAACTTAAACATTTTGGACTATGTACTATTAGGAATTTCGAAATTTTTATTCTTTTAAGTTACTTGAAAATGGCCTTATGAGCCGAAACCAGTCGTAACGAATAAATAAACACAATAGAAACTAGACAAAAGTATTTTCTTCATTCTATATTCAACATGAATGTTATCTATTCAGTTTGTACCACACATCCTAAATGAATGAAAGAGGTGAAATTTCACTTTATAAAATATGTAGTATTTTTGAGTGATTTTCTCCTACATTGATATCTTTTCCTGTTATGAAATTAAGAGGTTAATTTGTGAATTTAATGACTAGAGTTTGGACTTTGAACGAAATGCCACTGTAATCCATGTCGCAATTTTCTTTTCAATATGCAATGATATGAATTTTAGGTAAGCCCTTATTTACTAGAATTTGTACCTGAAGCAAGGTAGCTAAGACCAGAAAATAGATATAAACATGAAGCGTTCCAAATAAAACTCCAAACATGCTCTAGAGCTCGACTATTAACGTTGCTGGGGAATATAGTGTCAAAAATTAGTTTCAAAAATTAGTTTCAAAATGGGCAATAGCCTCAGAAAATCTTCATTATGTAATATCAACAAGAGAATTGAAAAGTTCAGAAGGAGAGGCGAAACAACCCCGTTCTCCTATTATCCAGACTATCTAAAATACTTGATGAGAGAAAGAGACGTTGCCAGAGATAGATACAATAAGTTGAAGGGCGACGAAGAGTTGATTGAATACATTATTCTCAAAATGGCAGTCATCATCGAAACCAAGACAGTACATCAAAATTTATTAAATCCATACAGAAAGTATTTCAACCCATTGAATAAATATATCACCGAAATTTTAAAGGCTGAAGTAAAATGGCGGCTTATATTCCGGACCACCCAAAACAAGATATTCCAGCAAAGATTCCGTGCGACGAATTCAGCTGCTAAAAAAGTTTTGACTGCTCTCAGGTGTAAGGAAGTTATGATTGAGTTTTAGAATAAACATCATCGGTCAAATTATTTGTATGTGAGCGAGTGTAAGTTAAAATTTTCCAATAACTTAACTTAATGTTGTTATCGAATAAATGAATAATAAACGTACTAGATTTTTAATTCCCATATTTCATCATTTC